>JASANF010016937.1:0-57077 GCA_030248245.1 Trissonchulus sp. WLG1_4
TTGAGTTGTACTAGTTTGAACTGTGAAACTGTACTTTGACTGTGAAGTACAGCAATAATGATAAACGTGAAAATTCCAAAAAAAGTATTCCAAAATATGAGAAAAGCGAACATTGATTTTTATTTTTTATTACTAAAAAACTGCGTCAATTCGTTTTGTGTACTTCACAAGATGGCTCATCTAATATCTTGCTTGTTTAAGTTATCTTTCATGTTACTACTGTGTAATGCCTGGCTTTTAGACGGCGATTGGTCTAAGATATTGGTCGATATTGGTAGTTTTGAATTATAAAGTTTTTATTTGTACGATACACGGATGTTTCCACGGTACAGCATTGTACTAAATTCTCAGTAAACGTGAAATTTCTTTGCAAAAACCTCTATTTTGGCAACGTATAAGGAAACTGCTTTGGCGACACTACCAACTTAATGAAGAAAATTTTTATGTGATTCAAGACAATAATTTAAATCAGCAAATCAATTGCTGCATGAGTCGGTCTTATTTATAATTAAACTGAAGTTTTTCAACTACAAATTTACATTTAAATTTACATGACGTGATGAATTTTTTACTCCGCGGAATCAGTTAATGACAACGCAAACTATAAAGAACAGATTTAGTTTTTTTCAGAATTTTTCTAATGCGAGCGTATGTAATCTGTTGAACGTGCTCGTATGGGCATTTGTAGCCAGTACTGTGAGTCTATATGGTTCGACTTGGCCGTTGTAGTTATAATTGTGGCATTTCTTTATAAACCAAAGCTAGGAAAAGCGAAAACATACATACATAAAACGTGTATATACATAAAACGAATGCGCAAAAATTAAGTATTAATAAAGTAGTAATTGTATGTAACAGTGTAATGCGATGTTGCATGTAAAAAAGGCTTTCAGGTCAGTACACTCGGCTTGCAGGATGCAGGTCGGTATGCATGGCTTGCAGCTCGGTGCTATACCGCTCAAACGTGCCCGTGCAACAGAAGGGACTAAAACCTGTCAAGGGGGTCCTTATGTGGTAATACAAATTTCAAAACAAGTCGAAGAAAATTGTCCAAAGTACCAATTTATATAAAAACCCCAACTAAAAAAACTGAGCGTATGTGAAAATAAAAAAGTGTTTTTGTCAACGCACAAACTACATCGTCATAGCAAATTACAGTTTTCAAGACAAAATCAAAAACACTGCTGAAAACAGGATAAAAAGTCGAGAGCAAGAAAGGTAGGATCTAGCCTATATAACAAAATTTTAGATATTTCAATCAAAATTTCACTTTAATATTACAATCTATATGAAAACAAACAACAACTACCAAAACTGACTGACGTACAACTGTACCCCGCTTGCGAGATCGAAAGTGAGTCATCAAAATTTGCTTTAAATTTAAAATATAAGCATCAAAAACTAATAACAACAAAAGTAAAAAGTTTTAAAAAAAAGAAAAATAGCAATTGATAATTTGATGAGCATAAGGTGAAGTTGTGCTAATTACAGTAATTTGAGCTATTGGTTGATTTCTAAATCCATACCCTATTAAATTGTACATGGTTTTGTTAATTTTAAAGTTTATTATTCATAACTTTAACTTTTTTAAATAAACTGACTGACGTACAACTGTACCCCGCTTGCGAGATCGAAAGTGAGTCATCAAAATTTGCTTTAAATTTAAAATATAAGCATCAAAAACTAATAACAACAAAAGTAAAAAGTTTTAAAAAAAAGAAAAATAGCAATTGATAATTTGATGAGCATAAGGTGAAGTTGTGCTAATTACAGTAATTTGAGCTGGTGGTTGATTTCTAAATCCATACCCTATTAAATTGTACATGGTTTTGTTAATTTTAAAGTTTATTATTCATAACTTTAACTTTTTTAAATAGCATGGGGAGCCAAACTTTTCCTAAGAATTCTAAAATACATTGAGCAAGGCCAGTTTTCAGTTAACACAATCGTCACACCAACCCCCTCCAACTTCTCTGAAAGTTTCATCCAAAAATTCAAAGGATTTTTTATTTTTCAGCAATTTTCGTGAAATTCACTAATTTTTCAGATTTTGCGAAAAACCCGGAAAAATACCGAATTTTTGCGCTATCCCCTCCAAGTTTTTGGTAACACACTAGTACAAGGACCCCTCAGAGAAGGTCTGTGCGAAAGCCCGATCCTCAAATCGCAAAATTCGCAAAAATCGGGTCAAACTAGGATTTCCGCATTTTGGGGTTATTTTTAACACATTAACCCCCCTCCTGCCCCTCACGTCCATTCTAGGCAAAAACTAACGCCGGATTTAAGTCCAGCGCACCAAATTACCTTCTTGAGCAACCAGTTTTAAAAGAAATTCTCTTTTTTTCGAAAAATTTTTCTGAAACAGTATTTTTCAGGGGGATTCCGACGTATATACAGATTTTTTGAAGGGGTAATTTTCGACCCTTTAACGCAATCTTTTCCGGTTTTTTGCCATTACACTAGTACTTAGACTACATAGGGAACGTGTGAACAAAACCTCGACCTTTGAATCGCAAAATTGACGAAATTGGGGTCAAAGTAAAGTTTCCACATTTTGGAGTGGAATTTACCCCGTTTTAGATACAAATCGCCCCCTCCTGTCTCTCACGTCCATTCTAGGTCAAAAATAACACCGGATTCGAGTCCGGCGCCTTGGCGACCCTATTTTCACGGAAATTCCTATTTTTTTGAAAAATTTTTACGAAACAGGTCATTTTTGGGCTCTACAGTATATACTGACCTGTAACTTTCCCGAAACTTCAAATTTCCTTCGGAGACCGCTCTGAAAAGTTGCGCACGGGTCTGGGTCAACTTCTGATCTAGACATTCTGCACGAAATACTGGTTTTTCACAAAAAAACCGGCACGGATACCCAACCCCCTTCCCTATACACGGTTTTCAGATTTTCACCTTTCCCGGGTGGAAATAATTGTTCAATTTTGCTGGGAGTAACAGTATATACTTTTAAGGGTCCAATTCGACTTCTGATACCTAAATTTTGACGATTTTTTTCAAATTTTTTAAATTTTGCATAATTTTGTTAATTTTTCAAATTTTTGTGTAAAATTTTGTATTTCTCTTCATTTTTAGACGTAATGCAGCATCCCATAATGCAATTTTCTAGGGGGAGGTGCTGCCCAAAAGTTTTTCCGTCTCAGACTTAGTCGTTTTTCAGTACGAAAGGAGTATATACTGCATAACTCTGATCTTCCCCCTGTTTTTGAGTTTTTCGAAGTAGATAACGAGAGGAACTCAATACAACCACTTGTTCCCAGTGTTATTTTTTGGAAAACAGCCTGATTTTTGCTTGTGGGCTAAAAATTTAGTCGAAATTTGCTCTCAGAGTTTTGTTGAAACGTCAATTTTGAAATTTTAAAATACGAAATTTTTCCAGTTTTAAAATTTTTGTCGGAAACCACTAAAATATAGTCAAATCGACTACGGCAAACATTTCTAGCATAAAATCAGAACGCTATCTGCAACTGTTTTGCAAAAAAAATCGAAATATACCATTTTGAAGCAAAATTTTGGTTCTTTTAGTGAAAAAATTCGATATATCGATATATCGATAAAAATAATCGTTTGCACGTCTGCAGCCAGATACTAAAAGTAACCTAGTAGCCGAAAGCTACTGCACAGAAAGTTGCAAGAAGTTACCTTCTATATTCGCTGAGTATCAGGTCTTAATTCCTGACCCGAAATTTGCTCAATTTTTCAGTTTTTTCAATTTTCTTCATTTTTGAGTGACAATGATGCACAGAACGCCGCCCCATGCAAACCAGTCATTGGTTTCCAACCAAAATTTTTTGCCCTCTCCTTCGTCAACGAGCACGCTTGCACTAACGGTTCCGGGACACTTCCGGGAGCAGTGGGTAGACAACCTGACCCCAGTACCTCAAACCAATAATATGTGGGCACCACAATAGACTTTGAATATAAGGACGGGCCTCTAACCCGAGCCAGGCACGAGCGCTGGGTACGCAATCGGCTAGATAGGCAATTAGGGACGGGTCGGACTCGAAACCTAAACAGACAGTCAGACCAGATCGGGGTTTCCTCACAATTGGCCCAAAATTTAGTCCACACCCCTCCCCGAGCAAATCAAAATTTGGAAACCTACCAACCACCTTTAGTGCAAGGTGTGTCTCAAGACAGTGGTCAAATGTCTCCCTAAACCAAAATATTGATGGAAGGGTATGACCCACTATTGAGTACTGGTCTCCAAGTACCTAGGGCAATACCAAATCACAGAAAAAACAACGAACTAGGGGTCGAAGAGGGTGACGATCAAAACCAAGAAAATCTAGAAAGAATGCAGTCATCTAACGTCCGGGGAGCGCACGGAATCTCAACAGTAGGGAATGAATTTGATGCACCTGTGTCAACTAGGTTAAAACTTTCGAGTAGCTCTAGAACAAATTTCCCAGCTACAGTCCCAAAATACCCCGATTTTTGCCCACCACAAATGTTATGAATATTGCACGCAGCCGACATATATATACCCAAGCAAATCAATTTCCAACTGAAACCGGACCGTCAGTAGTCTTTTGCACAACTATTGGAATCACAGAGCCTAAGGAAACCGTTTTATATGGTCGGCAATTCAATCAGTCTATGGGTCGAGGGGTTACTTTCGCACAACCCAGATAATTACCATTGTCCACTCCTAAATTTTGGAAAACACAAGGAGGTCCTCAAATTGTTCAGCACTCGGACTATACCAACATATATGGGGACATTCAATCGCAGACGGGGCAGTGTTTTCCGAATGCACAAGTGACAAATTTTGGACCGGCACCGGGGTATACTAAGCCTAGTAGTTTTGGTGGGAAAACGACTCTCATGCAGCCCCTACCCCCGGCCTATGAACCCCAAAAGCTCCAAAATATGCTCAAGTTTGTGGCAGATCTGCCTGTTGTTGACTATGATTCAATCAAAATGACATTTCAAGAATGGCTACAGAGCCTTACCATGCGCCTAAAAATGGCAATGGTCCCAAAAAACGATTGGGGACGAATCCTCTGTTTCAAACTAGGAGGACGGGTAGGCCTGTATGCGTCCAAACTCCCTCAAGAGACAGCCCAAAATTTTACCAGCCTTGTCGAACATTTGACACCTGTTTTTAGGGCCAAAAAAATGACCAAAAGTGACTATTATCGCAAGTTCCTCGACCAAAAGCAACAAGCCGGCGAAACAGTCAGAGCCTATCTACAGGAATTGCAAACGCTAGCCCAGGAAATCTGGGTTAGTGGGGACGAAAAAGACGCTAGTGTAGCGCAGCAAATTTTCAGTGGCGTTACTCCAGATGTGCAAAAAGCGCTAGCACCAATTTTCTGTGATGGTCCCCCTTCCTTAGCCAAGGTTGTCAACCTGCTTGATTTATTTTTCCCTATAGGGGATATTGGTAATGAATGGGTCCGCGCTGTCAACATCAAAAATTTGGGTCAGAACGACAGAAACAGGCGCGATGCCGGAGCATCCTCAAAACTAAGGGGTAGGTCTGAAAACTCGAGCTTAGTTCCACCTGTGTTCGCTCCCAAAGAACCAGAAATATCTGAAGCGTCAAAATTGTGGGAGGCAATACAAGAGCTAAAGCTGGAGTTTCATAAATCCAATGAACAACATGATCGTTACTCTGAAGACCCTGGGTTTTTCTGTGCGCAAAATTTTGAAAACCGGTCACCGGTGCAGTTTGGTCAACCAGAAATTGAAGGACATAGCGGCCGGTATCAGGATTGCGAGTCCCCGCCGAAATGTTATAACTGCAACCGCCTAGGGCATGTCATTAAGCATTGCCGAGCTCCTCGAAAACTAACGGGACGGCAGTTTAGTACTGATACCCGACGTTTCCCTCCTAACAATTTAGGGGAATTCAACAATTACCAATATAACATCAACCAACAGATGCAACACCCGTATAGGTCGTGATTTCGCAGTCCAAAGACGTTTGACCAAACACAAAACTGCAACAATATTAGCAATATGTCACGGGGTCAACCAAATTATCATCATGAATCGGGAAGCTCATGCCCCTCAAAATATGCCTTGTTTTCCTCCGACACACCCTGCTCTTTTCTCTCCTCAGTATATTTATCCTCCACATGGCATTATGTATGCTGCCCCAGCATGGCCACAAAGCTATGCCAATGACCGTCAAACGGCACCAGAACAAAGCATCACACAGCCCAAACAAGAGCAAGTAAACCTAGTCATTCCTGAGTGGATCCGTGAGGCGCAAAAAGTAGTTGAACATTTTACATCGGGCAATCAAAACGATGCAGAATTAGAGGAAGGGTCGAGCAGTGAACTTAAACAGCAGGTGTCTCAGGAGTACGTCATGATGGCAAATGAAATCAACACCAATAAATCAGCGCCGAATAACCCACGCAATGTCCAACGCACTAAACAGTATAGACATAAAACCATGCCTTTCCACACAGTATATGGTCGAAACCGGCTAGCACCAGAGCACGTTCCATTCGAATCGCATTCTCCATGTCCATGTTATCCGAGCTATTTTCCAATAAGGCATCGCAAATTGCAAAGCCCAGTACGCAACCACCATCTGGCACAACAGCAGCAGTATAACTTTCGCTACGACCAACGTGCCAGATACACGCAATACTCAGTCCGATCCTTTGTCTTGAAAATTATCACACCGGTTACTCCTGGGCAAATGCAAAAATCTACTGAGCTATGGGATGGTCCCCACCGATTATAGCTAAAATATCGGATAACTTGTATGAAATCATAAAGCACGGGGTTCCTGGCGCAAAACCAGAACGAGTTAGTGTCCGGCGTTTGATGCTGTACTATGAACCAAAGGTGCTACTAAAAGCGACTAAAAGCAAGGTGCTAACCATACTAACATCGATCAATTCTAAAATTAAAAATAGCAAAGGGGATAAATAAGCAGCAATTTTCAATTACAAGTATAATAAAACAACAGGGGTAAAGTGGGGAATAAACAAACAAACAATACAAACAAACAGCGTTTTATTTCAATACAACAAAACAAGATATATTTACTTGCAAAGAAAATAGCATAAATATGTATAATATTGAAATTATTATTTTGGACGGGTCGAATATATCTAAATAGTTTGCTGTTTTTGTGTTCACCAAAGTGGATTGTACACATGTATTAATAAATTTGCATGCTAACAGACCGAATCAAAATCTAAACAAATTCATTTTTACTAATTTTTAACATGGTTTTGCACGCTTATCTATTATAACATCTATGTTCTAGCAAGTCCGCTAAGATACCAAATGGCATTCGGGCATAGGTCTAACTGTAGTGTGGATTGGACATGTGTAACATAACTAACATCAGCACCGACATTAGCAGGCTATAGCGAGATAGCGAGAGTAGCCACCACCCAAAACCCACCTCCAACTAACCGAATGTTCCACTGTTTGTATTATCACAAGTTTTGTTTTCGGCTCCCGGTTCTTTTCACAGCAGTTTCTAGAGTATTTACTTGCTAGTGTGAATTGGCCACTGCAGTTTGTCTACAGGCCATTTGTAAAGGCGATATTACAGAGCCAGAGCTATAAATTCACCAAGCGATACAACCCAAAGTACCAATTAGTGCATGCTCAAAATTGCTTGTTGCATGTCGTTTATGTGAGTCGGTATACGTTTGTTTAGTTAGTATTTTTTCTTTAGTTTCTATTGTTTTTGGTATAGTTTTTTTTCTCAATAGGTTCACAATTCAAGATCAAAACCAAAGTAATTTGTTAAGGTTTAACGATCAAAAATAAAAAACACAAAATTATCGGGAGTTTGAGATAAATCTATGGAACTACTAAGGCGTTTAATGTGGACGTATTAACAGCATGGTGGTTAAGGTTACGGGCTAGGCTTACGTAAAATAGGCTATTAGTCTTGCGGTTTAGGTAGCTTGATGGTAGGTAGATTAACCTAAAAGTAAAAATATCTGAAATTAACTGCAAATTAATTTTGGTTATTTCAATACTTTTTTATTGCTTTAATGTCCGAACTAATAGTGTAAAAGTTGTTTTATATATATGTGAAATTTATTAAAAATCATGCTTGGTGTTCAATGTATTTTTCAGTTCTATAATTTATAATAAAATGCTCTCGCAGTTTATGGTTTCACCTACGATGTATGTGTAAGGGCTCGACCAATCCAGTCGTGGGACTAATCAGGTCCGAGCATGTGTCTGTAGGTGTGGAATGAGTGTTGTGAAGGTAGTGGTCTAGTTATGTACTTGGAACTCGGCTAATCCAGCTGTGGAGCTCATCAAGTTCTAGGTTACATAGCTAGTGGGGAGAGAGTTTGAGGGCATAATGGAGCCAAAACGTGACTGATTCTATCAGATTTAACTATTCTAGGTGCCCATGTCTCGGCCAGCCTGGTCGTGGAACCTATACCTTGGCGTAGGTACCTAGTAATTATAATATCGATTGTGACGTACTTAGGTATTAGGGGCTAGGCCAATCTTGTCGTGGGACAAAGCTGGCCTTAGGTACCTATTGTATTCCTGATATTACGCCTGTTAGTATAACTAAGTAGGTTAGGTTAGGCCAATCTGGTCGTGGGACCCACCTGGCCTTACTTGTAATTGTTGTACTTGCGCAGAACGATTGCATAAGTAGTGAGCTAATCTAGTCGTGGGAATAATTTGCTACGTGCAGTCAGTAAGCGCACAGCATGTAGCTGGAGAGGCGTGTTGTAGGGTTTAGAAGGCGATAGGCCAATCTAGTTGTGGGACTCATCTGTCGTCGTCTACGGCTTACGCGAGTCTTGGCTAGAGGAGATAAGTGAGGTGGTTGAACAATTTAGTCGTGGGACTCATCTGCCACCGAACGGTTCGAATCCGGGTGTGGATCTCCCAGTTACATCGCTGCGAAACGCGATTGAGCCCATTCTTCAAACCGTATACACCGAGCAGGCGACCTAATCGAAGGACGCAGTATGGTCTCCTCGGTCCAGGTGCTTTCGGGTACCTGGTTTATAGGGAACACCCACCCCCCAGGAACTGTTGTCTCTACGCGGGTGCCAGGTGGCATAACTCATTGTTTCATACTGTAGAAGGCGAACGTGCAGAAACTAGGTTATCGCGAACCTAAAGCGCCGATGCCGGATATATTGGTACAATAGTTGAAATCGGAGCAACATTTTTGTTTGTGATATTCTGTGATGTATAGTATGCATACTAATAGAGCTTATTACTGCCAAAGCTAATATGGGCATTTTTAGTTTATTTTGCTCAACTAATATCCATAATATATTGCTCAATTTTTACAGTTAACAGTGTAGAATGTACCTAACTCCATTTCTCTTGTGTTCAAAATTAGAAAAGTAAAAACGTAGAATAGTCAAAAGCACAAAAAGATTAGTTTCATTGAGTTTTTATTGTTGAAATTAACAAAAAAAGTCTCGAAATGAGCACTCCTTGTAGGATATCTAACCTTCCCCCTGTTGGTTAGTTAGTTTAGTTTAGTTTATATTGTCTAACAAAAAGTCTCGAAACGAGCACCCCTTGCATGATACCTAACTTCCCTTTTTGTCTAGTTAGTTTTGAATTTAGTCACGGTAAATTAACAAAAAGCCTTTAAAAGAGCACTCCTTGTACTATACCTAATCTGCCATTCCATTTCAGCTATAATTTTGCTTTAGTTATTTCTGTTAGTTTGGGTTCAAATTTATGTTGCTTTATGTTTTGTCTAATTTCACTTTACTTTTCGTTCACGTTGTCCTTTATGTTTAATTTTCACTACATTGTTTAGTTTAGTTTAATTTCATTTATTTCGAGTGCAAAATTTTTGGTTCAGTTATTCTAATTATTTGTAAAATTAGTCAGCTAAAATCAGCCTAACGGGATCTTTTGACCTTAACTTGAGCTACTAAAATGAGGCCCAAATTTTTATATTGTTTGTTAATAATACTAATTTTTGGTTGTAAGTAGTCTTTTCAAATACGCGCAAAGCCAACCGAAATTATGGGGTAGTTTAAGCGCTGAGTTTATGATTTTTACGGGTGTATTTGGGTTTTTTATTCCAATGTTAAAAATTAAACTAGTTAAGCTGACTTGGTGGAGTTTTTAAAATACGGATATATATATATATAATATATATATATATATATATATATATATATATATATATATATATATATATATATATATATATATATATATATATATATATATATATATATATATATATATATAGTTTAAGACAGCAGCGGTTTGATATACACGCACGATATAAAACGGTCCCAAAACAGTTGCATTCAGTGACCACAAACAAGAGACACATATGAAAGGCTGACAGAAGAGCCCAGTAAACGGGACAAACGTACAAGCAGTTTTATACGTACTCAAAAAGTATTGGCACAAGTTTCTGACAGCAAGAACGTGATGCAACAGTGTAGGGTTAAATCGCTCAGAGCGATCCGAGATATAGGGTGAAATGATAGGGTTCACGGCCAAAATTTTTCTGAGATACGGTCCTGAGCAATTGCCGTTCAGTGTCGTACCAACCCAAACAGTGGTTACCCCAACGAATGTAGTTATCAAAATTGTGTATAATCTGCTTGTTTTAACGGTATATTTTAAAATTGCAATTAACACTACTATAACATGGCTTCTGGTTTTGACTACTACTGGTGGAGTGACTTCATAACAAAAGAAAATGGCTAAGTTCTTTTTGTGTTTTGTTCCAAACGTGAACTGGACTAGAACTGTTTGTAGCGTTTAAGCACTAAGTTTCTTATTATAAATAATAGTTCATATTCTATTTTAGAAAGTAGGTACCTAGCAAATCTATTGTTAACTACGGTTCTTTCAGTGATATGGCATATATATAACCCCAAATTTGTTCCTTTTTATAGATAGAAATGTCTAACCAATAAATAAACAAATTTTTTTAGTTACCTAGTCATTCTACAACTTGTAAGTACTACTGCAGTAATAAACTACCACCACAAAAGACAACCAACAAATTTACGCGTGATGTTATTTCAGTATTATACCATTGATAATATTTACATAACTGACAAGTTTTGAAATTTGTATATTTTAGTTTTTACCAAGGTTATAACAGTTAACGACGGATTATGAATATAACCATAACCAATGTAACAGAAACATATCCTTGATCACGACAGTGGAAACAGTTAGCTACGAATAGTTGGAATCAAAGCAAACATGAACAATGTTTGTGGTTGCAAAGGTTAAAACAATGGTCTTCAATTAATGAATAGTAGTTTTTCATGGAAACGGTATGGTTTTAACTATTTCTTACGCTAGTAGTTAACTTTTACCTTGTTAGTAAACTGTTAGTAATGCTACTTAAACTGTTAGTAATGTTGTGGTCAAATTTGCTTAAAGCAATCAGGAAAGCTGTTATTAGTGCTGAAACGTACAAATTTTTCATTATTATGTTGTACGTTAATTCTAGTGAACGTTGTATACAGACTAAACTAAGAACATAAAAAGGTCAAACTAAAAGTATGGGTAGATGTACTTATATACAATGTGGACGAAGGATCCAGTAATTTGGCTGGACAAAGCACAGAGATGTTAGTAGCATTATAGAGATAGAAAATTAAATTAAATTTAGACTGTATAAATAGTTTAATTGCTACAAAATTGAGAAAATTTGATTAGTTGATTTCCTGGTCTGCGAGTATGTTTATTGTGCAGCAACGGGGACCACGATAAGAAAGAGCAAAGCAAAGAACAGGCAGCGACAAAGTAAAGAAACTGTAAGAACTGGAACAGCAACGACTACTAGCATAAACAGAACAGTGGCTACAGCACCCAATGCTAAACTTCTGACCACAGTTAACACAACTGAAAAGGAATTGAAACAGAAAACAACAAAAAACCAGAAGACATATGAAAACATCACTTAACAGACTGAGATTATGGAAAAACAGTTAGGAAAAAATGATCAGCATAAATGAGAGTCCACAAGCCATAAAGCAGAAAATTAAAAGAAACAGAAAAAAGAAAAAGTGAAACAGGAAAGAAGGAAAAGTGTTAACAAACTATAGGAACAAACACACCAACTATTACCAATAAGGGCACATAGGCTTACACCACCGAGAAGGACCTCAGCGTGAAGTTAGGAGATTGGTAACTCCGACATACAAAGGGAAAATGCAATATTCTAATGACAAATTGCGGTATTAGTCTAGTCTTATGAACGAGCTATTGGTCGAAACACACATGATCAACAAGCTATAGAAAATTTATAGCTATAGCTATACAACCAACAACCAACAACCAGCACCCAACAACCAGCACCCAACAACCAGCAACCAGCAACCACTAACAATCAACAACCATTAACCAGCAACCATCAACCAACAACCGACAACCAACAATCATCAACCAACAAACAGCAACCAGCCACCAGCAAACAACAACCAGCAACCAGCAACAAGCAAAAAGGAAGGAGCAATCAGCACCCAACAATCAGCAACCAGCAACAAGTAACAACTAACAATGAACAACCAGCAACCACCAACCAATAAGCAACCACCAACCAATAACCAACAACCAACAACCAACAGCAAACAACCAACAATCATCAACCAACAGCCAGCAACCAGCCACCAGCAAACAACAACCAGCAACCAGCAACAAGCAACATGCAAGGAGCAATCAGCACCCAACAATCAACAGCCAGCAACAGGTAACAACCAACAATGAACAACCAGCAACCACCAACCAATAACCAACAACGAACGGCCAACAACCAGCACCCAACAACCAGCAACCGATAACAAGCAACAACTAACAATGAACAACCAGCAACCAGCAACCAATAACCAACAACCAACACCCAGCAACCAGCAACCAGAACCACCAACCAACAACCGACGACCAACAATCATCAACCAACAACCAAGAACCAGCAACCAGCAACAACAAACAACAATCAGCAACCAGCATCCACCAACCAACAACCAACAATTATCAATAAACAACCAAGAACCAGCAACCAGCAAATAACAACCAGCAAACAGCAACCAGCAACCAGCAAGCAGCAACTAGCACCCACTAGCCAGCACCCACTAGCCAGCAACCAGCAACAATCAACAACCAGCAATCACCAACCAACAAACGTAGCCTGGTACCCTGGACTGTAGGCTCAGAAAGAATGAGATGCATTTGTGGATTTATCAAGAAACAAGTTCAAGTCAGGACTCATGGTAGAACATCAGTGACGGCTCAACAAAAGTTTGGCACAGTGTTTGTATTTAAAAAAGTTGCCTCAAGAATAGCATAACACGATATGTTAATGAAGACTGAACGCAAGCCTGGATCAAGATCAACGCAAGCGGACAACCTCAATTTAAATTAAACTTAAATTTTAAACTTCTGGTTGACTTGCGACTGTACCCCGCCTCCGGGCGGGATCGGAAGTAAGCGATCAAAACCTGCCCTAAATTTAAACTTTAAAAATCAAAATTAACAATGGGATTAAGTGAAATCCCACATTTTTACTTACAAAAGTTCTACAGGATTCCCTTCTTTAGGTGCTAACACTCGTAGCCTGGTTTAGCATCTCAAGAAGGAAGAGGTGAATCTGTGCGTTATTATGTGCTCGACCACCTTATGGGCAAAAAAAAAAAAAAAAAAAAAATTTGTAGATGGGAGGTCATTGTGGGGACTTGTATGAAGAGAGCCCAAGAGTTTGATAGGAAACATCCCTCCGGACTTATGGGTGGAGAATTTGGGTGGCTATGCCACCACGACGGATGTTTCACGACATATAAATTGACACTTGAGCACTCTGTTAGCTATGCCTGGGCGATGAGAGGGTATAGTTGGTCCCCAAACACTAGGGACTTTGTAGATTGTACAATGGACCCGTAGTATCTTTGCTTGTATTGCCAGTCGCGGCAAACCAAAATTATCGTGGTGATGTTTGTATAAATGTACGCGCTAAATGTGTTGTTAGGTCATTCAAAATTTTCATAGAATGTATGCGAGTTAGTGACAGACGTAGCATAAGTACTTAGTGAGTTTGGAATCAAATTTTTACCTACGACAAATGCGAGAGAGTATAAAAGTTTTAAGAGACGTAATGACGAAAATAAAGACGAAATTATAAAAGGAAGTAATCGAGCAAGGCACAAAAAGGAACCTGGCCAGTACCCAGTTAGTGTCCTTAGCTCATGGAGTTGATGGTTTACTGTTTTGAAAGAAAGTAAAGCGATAATGGTAGAGAATTAAACTAAGTATTGTTGCGAAATTAGGTGAAAAATGAAATTTCTCGCAAACGACACGAAGGGGTACCCCAAATACGACACAATATTGTTTTAACCTAAAAATCCTGCAGGTATTTGACTACGAGTGAGGCCGGCGTTGAATCCGGACCAACAAAGGCAAGTGGTGTATGAGTGTGTGGGTAAACTAACTCACAGTTGAGCTCTTACCGATTCGGATACTCGCAGCCTTGTAATGGTTAGCACTCTGGACTTAAAATTCCAGCAATCCCTAGTTCTATCTACTGAGACCTCCAGAGAGGGGGGCAAGGAAAACTTGTAAGAGTATAAAAACTAAATTGTTAAAAGTGTTTGCTTGTTTTTATTATTTGTTTTTATCTTATTATGCGGTGGTCTAAACTTGTTTAAAATTGGTTTAAAATCTATTTATGAACCGGGGCGCAAAAGCCGAATTTAAAATTTGCAGTTAGCATTTATTCTTTAAGATGGTAAAGTCGAAATTCTTAAAATTTTTTTGCCGAAAGAACCTTTGCAGTTGAATGATTTGGAATGATGTAGGCAAATTCTTTGGGGATATTTGTCTGTGGTTTTAGTGCTGTGCTTAAGCTGTTTCTGAAGGAAATTACGCCAAAATTTTAGGACTCGTGCTGTCACTTGTTTTGTTGGTTATTCTGTTCTGTATTCGTTGTTGTAACTTGCTTTTATCGCCCAAAATTGTGTAACTATGTTTTAACTCGAAATTGTTCTGTGCTTTCATGTTTTTATTTTGAAAGTATCTGCAGTGGAAGTGTCCACATCGCCAGCGCCTGTCCTAGTGTTGTGTATCAGAGTTGCCGAGACGTCACCTCTGCACAGGGGGGCACCTGTTGTGAACGGCCGGACTGGCGCTGGACGAGATTGACATTTCCACGATGAGAAATAGTCTCCTTACACTTCAAACTTCACTTCACACAACTACAACGCACGCATCAAAAACGCAGTTTGGCAATGTTTACTTTATTATTTTATGGTTTCTCTTTGGCGTAGATATCACGTAAGGCACTGGCTTTGCATTGCCATTTCTGACAAAAAACTGCCACGTGGCAGCAAGCCAAGCCAGGAGCTAAAGGTGTTTAATCATGTTTATAGAAATCCAAAATCCCCCCCTTAAAATCCCCCACCCCCCCATCCAAATAGATTATACACACACAGTAGGGCCTTTATATTTGTTACTGGAAATTCAAGGGAAGAACTCCGACAGTTTTCTATCTAAATTGATTTCGTTATAATCCCCGCTTCCTTTAGTGTGAGACCCTTGGCCTGTCCGACGAAGTACGGTCGGTTTTTCCCCCTCTCTCTCTCTGAACGCCAAATTTCACAGGATGGGTACGTTTCGCGCATAAAACTTAGGGACCGTTTCTGAGGCGCTTGGCGCATTTTAAATTCGTGAGTTCTTCTCCCCCCACCATGTTTCTAATCTAAATTATTGCCCACTGCTCTGTTTTTGATATTCCGATGCATCCGTGTCAGTAAATTCATCTTTTCAAATACTGTGTTCTAAGAATAGTTTAGTGTAGCTTAGTTAGTTAGTTATCGGCCGTAGTCGGGCGTGTAGGCTTTGTGGTTTCACCTATCGTCTGTGGTGGAACGGACCTGTCAACTGAGTGATTTTCAGGCGATTGACTTGTTAAAAACCTAGCTAGAAGCTAGGCGTTATTCTCTGAACTGGGACGTTTAGGCGGCGGTCAAAATCTTGGCGAGCGCTCCGCGCATCTCTCCATAACTCCATTAGTCCCCGGTTCAGGGTTTAACAATCATGTCTTGGCAAAAGTTTAAAAAAACATGATGGTTTCTAGAGGTTAGGATACGATATTAGGCTATCGACTGGTATACATATCAACTTTGTGTGTATTAATATCGGGAAAAGGGAAGCTTTGCGCACATAGAAAATTGTGCTACACCTACGATTTACAAATAAGATTAATGTTTTAAGCGATACAATGCTTTTTTTATGTATGCATAAATACGTATTCATGTTCAAATTGAAAGAACTGCGGTTTCTAAAACTTTCAAAATTTGATCTATAACATCTGAAGTAGTTGGATTTTGACCAAAGCAACGACACGTCTGGAACCTTTATTATAATCATAAGTTGTCAGAAAGGTAGGTGCGCCTTTGATGGGATGAACTTTGAAGCGGTTGAATGCGATAATTTTCTTCATAATCACAGTTGTAAAAATTGTGCTTGTAGGAGTTGCTTCACAGTGACATTGCTACTGCTTTGTAACTTACCCTATTGATAATATAAAAGTCTGAATCAATGAATGAATGAATTTATTAAATTTCGAACACTTTATTTAATACATGAGGAACATAATGCTGATCAGTGAACAATCAAAACATTGCATTAAGCAATCGCGGGCTAAAAAACAAACACAACTAAACAGCAAGGATGTTTGAGGTCAAATACTAAAATGTGTTGTAATAACATTTGTAAAACAAGGATGGATTTCGCAAAGGTGGTTTTACCAAACCATTGGTTTTACGTACGTTTTGCATGATTTAAACATAATTTCTGTACAAAATATCGCCTGATTCGCTACGAATTTCGCTGATTTTCTTAAAGCAAGGTTCTTGCTCAGTTGAACTTTCAAACCTACAGCACAGCATGTCCCTATTCTGCTGAATTTTTAACTGAGCTAAACTAATGGTTTAAGAAAATCTACAAAATTCTTAATATAAATCAGGCGATATTTTGTAATGAAGTCATGTGCAAATAATGCAAAACGTACGTAAAAGCAATGGTTTAGTAAAACCACCTTTGTGAAGTCCACCCATAGTTTTTCAATAATTGTTAAAAATTATTTTAGACTTATTGAAATTTCCGTCGTATTAACTATGTATTTACGTATTTATTTCACGCAGCTGGAAATATGTGTTTATATATTTCACCAATTTATGAAGATGAATGGGAGTTTTTTCCAGTTGGGCCACAGCCCAACAGGTCTCTAATTTTGATTCTGGTATCTTAACACAGTTCTAGCGTTAAAGTATCAATGTGCGGATTGTGTTTTGCACATCTTTTGTGCGGAGTGTGTTTTACACATCTTTTATCATATTTTTGCGTCGGTCACAATTAAAATGTCTGTTATATTCAGTGAGTTGCTGCTTTTGTGGTTACTGGAAGATAACTTGAAGATGCAAACGTTTGACAAAAAGTGATCCACTAGGAATCGACGACGTCACCTCATAGTTGCAGACCTAACAAACTAACCACTAGACCACTAGAATTCCTAAAGTTTTGATGCTTCACTAGAAGTCATAAACGTGACAGTACTGCCTAGTTTCAAACAATTACGGCACCAATAATCCAGTTAAATTTACGGAATCCAACATTTCAGGAATCCAACATTTCATCAGTGAACATAAACAGCATACAGAAATCATTGAACTTCAGTGATTACTCATCACTCAATAAGTACCTTCCAAGTTCCAACTGCCGAAAGCTTTTGATTTAGATTTTGCAGTTTAAATGGTTGCAAAAAGAGACGCTTATTGTGGGAAATATGTTACATACGTAAGTAAAAATTACAATTTTGCTGGCCCAACAGGTTTACGATGGCCTTTGGTCAATGTACTTAAAAGTTTATGCTTAATACTGACTGAATACTTTTGCCGAAAACTTAGTTTGTTGAGCTTATATGCCCAGTGAAACATGTCCAGGAGTATAAGGCCCACAACATGCGTTAAAATCGATAACTTAAAATAATGGTACAGGTTGCAACGTAGTAAACATGAACATGAAATCATCTTCAATGTCACCGAAATCCATTTAGCGGCAAATTCTTAAAATTTTCAGTGTTCTGAGAGATTCCTCCCTATCACATCTGTTACGCTCAAAGTATAAAACACTAAAACAGAATACAGAATTAAATAGATTTACGTTATATTATTGTTTCCAGCGCCTTTCATCAGTTGCCATCGACACTTGGTAAACCATTATTCTTGTTTGCTTTGAACAGAACAAAATTGTCAGCTCGAGAAAAGTTTGTCTCGGTTACAGCTGAAATTCTGGTACTCCTTGACTTCAAGCACACAATACTAAGCATGGCCTCCCGTAATTCCTTATTCTTCACGAAATAAATAAAAACATTGTTGGCCGAGTTTCCGCTTATAAGTATTCCACAGACAGGCGCCACCACTGCGAAAGTAGACGGAGCAATGTATGGTGTTGCAAGGGAAATAAAAGCCCACGGAAGTGAATGCATGAAAAACGTGCATGCAATCACAACTGATAAAGTTTTGGTGACTTTCAGCTGCCGTTGTCGATTTTTTTTCATAGCTTCTGTTAAACCTGAGTCACCTTTGTTCACATACAGCCCCACTAGAGCAACGATATAAATAACAACGCTTGACAACCCTCCCAAAAACTGAAAATAGGACCACAACTTTCCGACGACTGGTGTTAAAGCCTTGGGACCAATACATACGATCGAAACTTCGGGTTTTCGTTCATGTAAATATATGGCAGTATAGCTAAGACCAGTCATAAATAGTCCAAAAACAAATGTAATTACACTAATAATCATCACTCGCTTTCCTGTCATTTTCATATACGTTTTAATACTGAAACAAGCAATGCAGCGATCGATTGATATCAAGAGCAGACAATTGGGCACCAACCATCCTCCGAGTATATAACCATGAACGTGTGGCTCGCTCAAGCAATAGTATCGAGAAACCAGCGTTTCCGCCGCACCAATGTATCTCAGATAAGGACGACGAAAACCGGCTATAAGTTGGCCAAAACCCCAGCACAAATCTGCCAGTGCCAGAAATAAAGGCATGTAGTACTCCTTACGGTGTAATGACTTTGTACTACAAATTGCAGCAATAATCCATACATTTCCAAAAACTTGTACCAATCCCTCGCCAACATAAATCACCGACTGCACATAGGTGCTTATGTTAACCGCTGTTGTGCTGTTTAGCATAACTGCAGATGAACTCGAAAGTCAGAATAATAAATGTTCAAGACTTGAAGTTAGTCAGACTTTCAGAACATTCCGAATAACAGTACAGTTGGAGCAGTTAGGTGTTTGTAAACAGTTTGTCGATACCAAATTACAGGTAGATTCAGCAGCGCCTAAATTATATGTGTGAAAACATTATCACATTACGCCGTCCAATTAGAGCGTTTTTGTCCGCTTTCGAAGTTTCGTCTTTGACAATGCAAGCAATCAGTTGTCAACCTGCCGACTGTCAACATTCGTACTAAAATCACGTGAATTTTTTTTAATCGGCAGCAATGTAGAACAAGCAAGATTAAACCAATTTTCAACAGATTTCGTTGCGACATGCTTACCGAGGATACCGAGGATACTTTCCGAATAGAACGCGAACGCGATACCAAAAGTTTAAAAACCATTTTGAACATGTCAAGCTGAAACATATTTCTCTAGCTGCAGTATGCTTTCAGAGTCTTCATGATAGTTTTTAAGTTAAAAAAAGTTACGTGCAAAAAGATTCCAGTAAAACGTGGTCACATGGACTCACAGTTAAGGTGGTAGTTTCGAATTTGCAGCAAATTTTGATGAGCTGTTTTAGAAGTTATTTATAAGCGGTTTTTTGCATTTAACAGACCAATAATTGTATCGTAACTACATTTATTTGTTTTGATAACAATTGTGACAGTTTGTCTATAATATGCAATGAAATATCTTGAATTTTGCAATCTTTCAAAAGTCAGTAACCTGATTTAGAGACTAGAAACGGCTGTTCAAGCAAATTAAATTTTTTTGGTTGATTTTTTTGTACATTGACTGAATGTTACCAATATATTGCATTACAGTCAAATAATTTGTTTTAGTTTACTAAATTTTGATATTTCCTACATTTTTGTTAATTTTTCTTTATTACCGTAACTTCGGAAACTGCAAAGCATGTAGATTAACAGAAGCAAGCCAGCCAGGTAATTAATAATATGTAGGTAAAAGGTAGGTGACAGATAATTTGATGGAGGTGGAAGTGTAAAAACACACTCCGCACATGAGGTACTTTAAAGCATAATAAAAAAAGTGACGTATGTACTCTTCCTATAACGTACTCTTGGTAGAATATAAACAAACAAGAGCACTTGGGGGATTGTACCTTGAGCTGCGCCGGAGGGAAGGCTGCACCTTGAGCCGTGGCTTGGGGGGGGGGGCTGCAACTTGAGGTGCGGTTGGGGGGGCTGCACCTTGAGCAGGGGCGGGGGGGAGCTGCAATTTTCGCTGTTGAAGAAATTTTAATTTAAAATTTAAAATTTCGTAAGTTGCAAAAACATTCAATAGAACTAAAAAGTTTAAAAATTAAGCTTAAAAATGCCTTTTCAGAACAACCGGATTAAGCAGACTTAACTGTTAGTGCTTCTTTTCAGTAGAACTAAACGGATTTAACTACGCACGCTAATGACAAGCATGCATGTTGAATCCGTATAGTCCAGTCCCAGTGACAGTTTTGGCATGGGGTCCAACTAAAGTTAAACCGCTGACTTATTTTAACATGTTTAGTCCGTTTAACCCGATTTGCCACTCCTAAACCTTGGACTAAAATAAGTCCAGTCCGTTTAAACCGGTAAAGAAATTGGCCCTTGCCGAGTAAAATGTGTCTGCGTGTGGCCTTGCAGCCACCAAACTCTCCAAGCGAAAGCTGTATCACATCCTTGGTTTCAGAGTTGAGATCAGCCGTTTACATAAGAAACCAATCTGACTGTGTCGACTGTTTTTACGCATTCTACGGATAATTCTTATCAAAACAGAAAAATATACTGACTGTGCATTTTTCATTATATACCTTGGTTTAATTTCTGAAGCCAAAAATTTATAAAAACTGGATAGGAAAAATGCCTTGCGGGACGCTGCATAATAGTCAATTTGCAAATGTATAAGAACCGAAACTGAAGCTTTAAAATGACCTGTAAAATGTCTGAAAACTAGAGCATTTTGACTGAGTAATAGGCCGACTGCTACGCCCTATTATTGCGGGCAAAATCGGTGAGTAGTATTAGATCTTTTTTGCTCAACAAGAGCCCTCAATTGACAGAAGTAAGTAGTTTATACTTAATAAGCATAGTATGGTCCTATCCTGTCTGAATTAATGAGTACTGCCAAGAGTACATAATCGGAAAGAGTATGACGCTATTCCCTATTCTAGCGGAACGATGCTTTGGCAGAAATAACTGTTTTACGCCTTAGTACCTTGAATATTAGTACCCTTAAATCAAGACATGTCTTCGGCACACCACCAGCTCATCACCACTGGTGCCCCCCTCTGAAATCAATACACGTCCAAAATTTGCGGAGAGGGTCCCCCCTCGAATCAAGACATGTTTTGATTCGAGAGTAGGGGGTCGAGAGGGGGGGGGGGTAACTCCCCCTAAAATTAATGTTTAAAACGGCTATTTCGGCCAAAGCATCGTTCCGGCCGATTAAATAGAACAGGAAAGGCTGTCATACTTTTCCCTATTCTGTACTCTTGGTATTGCATATTTTTTTAAATAAACCAAATCAAAACCATACATACCTAGGGTTGGGAAATTTCCGGAAAATTTCTTTGGTCTGAAATTTCCGAAAATTAACAGAAATCTCCGTAAATTTCCGTAAAGACGGAAATTTGACTTTTGAGGAATTTTACGAAGTTTTCAAAAATTTTTAAATAAATTGAAATATTTTAAAAAATTTTTTAAAACTGTTTTGACAGAACAAAATTAAGTTAGTTTTGTACTTAATTTAATTAAAATTAATTTAATTTAATGAATCTAAACCTTTCATTAAATGTAGTCAACTAGACTTAAAAACTGAACAGAACACTCCAAAAAACATTTCAATCAAGCTATCCACATAAAGCTTCAGACAAACACGGCCTTTTCCTTATAAGTAGTTTTTGCGCAACAAGAAACATGAAAATTACCAAAACTATTCTTAACAGAGAAAATTCAAATGATACAGAAGTCATATATAAGCAGTTAGCCAAGCCAGCGCACAACACACTTAACGACACAATTAAATCAAAATTTAATGTTGTACCAATTACATAAAATTGTCCTTATAAAATTATGGATTTAAAATTAAAAATAATTATTTAAATTTTATTTAAAAATTATTAAATAAAACCAATATATGCCAGAAATTGCCGGAAATTTCTCAAAATCTTCGTGGTAGAAAATTTCCGGAAATTTCACATCACTCACATCCCTATACATACCTAAACTTAACAAGTCAGCCGCGTCGGTACCAACCAATTCGTGTAGTCATGCGTCATTGGCTGGCCCGAGCGCGGCATATATCGGCGCGGTTGTGACATCAATTCGAAACTGTAGTATTTTGTATTTTGGTACCTTTCCGCTGTTTGGGCTCACGTTTTCAAATCTGGGATAAAAGTTGCCCATTGTTTCAAAAGGATCTTAATTGCGTAAACGCGCTATAGACATCACAATGACGACATTTTAAATGTACACTTAATTAGTTAACGTGTTATTTGACGGTTTGATCGACAGACTTTTAAAATTTAAAAGTACGGCATCAAAACGAACAGATGTATTTTGACAAACAGCCTTTTAGACGAAGCTACGTGTATGCACTCATCCGTGAAGGGTTTTAGCAGCAATCGGTTTCTGTCCGCCTCACCCTGTTTTGTGCGTCAAGTCTCTCAACCGTTAAACGCTAGACGCAAGACAGCGTCTATAACATTTGAGTGAAAGCTCGCAAAAATGGCACTCGATGAAAATTTCTCAAAATTTACGAATTTTGATCAATAAGGATCCAATTTGGTTGGAACTGGAAGGGCCGAAACCTTCAACACCTTTCCGTGTGTGCCCAGACTAAGCCCAAGAGACCCAGTTATACAAACGTGGTGCCCGCAATAATAAGGCGCAGCAGTCGGCCTATTGCTCAGTCAAAATGCTCTAGTTTTCAGACTTTTAACAGGTCATTTTTCAGCTTCAGTTTCAGTTCTTATACATTTGAAAGCGAAATGGATATTGGAAATTGGCTTATAATGATACCAGCGTCCAGCAGGGCAATTTTCTTATGTAGGTTGTCAAATTGTAATTCTAATTTTAACGTCGCTAACTGTTATTATAATACTCGACTGAAGGCCCGATACGCAAGGTTATCACATGAAATTAATATTTTTAAGCTATTACAATTTTACACTTCCACATTTTCCTTCTAATGTTTAGTAGTTATTACCCAATCAGATTCTGAATGATGATTCAGATAAATTGAAATGGACTTATTTAGTAGCAGAAGATAGTTTGGGTATATAAATCATTTCAAAATTACCAATCGCGTAAAATAAATCAATTTATGCTATCATTAAACTGTTATCATTCCATCATAATTTTTGAAATGTTTACCTAAACATGTGATACAGAGGTAAGATTTCAAATTTATGTATCCTTTGGTTCAATGTTGTCGTTGCAATTATTTTCATTTTTATTGAATTATTGCCTCATAAATTTTGAAGTGTTTACCTAAACATGTGATAGAGAGGTAAGAGATCAAATTTATGTCCCCTTTGTTTTAATATTGTCATTGCAAATATTTTCATTTTTATTAAATTATTCCCTTATAATTTTTGAAACAAAAAAAAACTAAAGAAAAAAAAACAAAAAAAAAAAAAATATCATATTGAGCCAAAATATAATAATTACAATTCAAGAAATTCGGCGCCTCGATATACATATTTCAGTGATATGAGTAATCATTTTGTATTGGAACAAAAAAAAATTTGCTACGGCTACAATATTGTAAAAAAAATTCAAAATTCTTTTTATCACAATATGCACATCAATGAAAACTCTTTTCTTTCTGAACAACTTTCCTTCTAGACATTATGATCAAAAATGTCGCTGAAAAAAATTAAACGCCAAAGTCGTTTCCCCTGAGTTCCACCTTGACCCTTCGACGCCCAGAGGTCTCTAGGAGCCAGGCTTTGACACCTTCTAGTTTTTTCACCATTGCTCAAGATACGTGCGTCGTAGAGAGCTCGCAGAACCACCATTCATTCGATAGAGAATTTAAAGGTGAACAAAACATTATCAGTCGGTCAATGGTCTAGAACGCACCGTTTTCAGTTATAAGCGCTCAAAGTTCAAAGTTTGTGCAATTTTGCGCTATCGCTCAGTACCTAGCCATGTACCTCAAACTAGAGTATTAACACGGCAACCGTGCGCCTACCATAGTTGACTGCTAGAAATAAACTACAATATCCGCTGTATCGGATGCGGAAAAAGTTGACTGCCAGAGTTGCAATCAATGAGGCCATAAAGAAAATACTACTTTTGCGTTGAAAAAAGTCACATTTCCATACAGCTTAATCAAACATTAAGAACAAGTAAGCTTGAAGGTGCACGTTTGGTTCAATACGTTTGCCAGTGTATTTACATAGTCAAAAGTGCACAAAAAACCCGATAAATTGCCGTTAGTTGAGCAAATTTAGCATAACCCACATATGACCAATCAGATTGAAACTTGGCATAGTAGTTGCTCACACGTGTGCGCAAAATTGTATGTTACAAATTTTTGATGTTTTTTTTAAATCTAAAATCGAGGGCAAAACGTAAAAATGGCCGTTTTCTGGGCCTAGCAAATTTGAGTGACATTACAATTGGCGTCGCTGCTCAGGCCATGGGCAAAAATTTACAATAATGGAGCACAGAAGTTGAGATATGACATTAGGCTATCAAGTCATGTAAAAATCACCTTTGTCAGTATCAACAGTACTTTTCGAGTAAGGTGACGCTATGTAACCACAAAAAACATTTTTTGCGCCTATAATCTACACGTAAAATTAAACTTTTGGGAGCCCCTAGTAGAAAATTGGCAAAAGCATTAGTTCCAGTTTGATACATCTGCAATGCGCCTTTACTGGGGCTACATTGTGTGCAAATTTGAAGCGAATCGGATAACCTAAAATTTTATTTTCAAGTACATTGGTCAGAGGCCATTGTAAACCTGTTGAGTCTGTAAAGAACACTTTGTAAGAAACCGAATGCGGTAATGCTGCACCAAAAGTTCATTGGGAAGTCAGGCTGCAGCACTATCAGAATCGCTTGTCCAGTTTTCTAAGCCCAGATCAAAGTGTAAGTATTAGCTTAATCGCTCTTACAAGACTAGTGCTTTTTCAGATTAAGACACGTTCTCATCAGAATCGAGCTTTTTCGATCCATCCTTTGCAGTCAAAAAAATTTAGTTTCATCGATCGAGCTCGTAGTTTTGTCCAAACATTGTACTACATAACTTATTAACTATGCAAATTTTAGCTTAAGAAATTGATCCTGTCGATAAATACGACCATTAAAAAAATGACAATTAAAAAATCTGTGTCTGCACGTCCGAGTAAACTTTGGTATTTTATTTAATCGTTTATAAAGATTTACCCGAGCGATTTTGAATAATAAAAACCTAGTCTTAGGTGTAACAAGCCCAATCTGCGGCAAAATTTTCAGTAAGTATGAAGCACGACTTTTTAAGTAAACTGACCACAGGTCAATTAAAACCTGTTGTGCTGCTAAACATTTTCCAGCATTAACCTTATTCCTCGCTTTGTCAAGGTAAGCACGGTTAATGCAGCCAGCCATTTACATTTACTGTGATTTGTGCGTAAATAGCACAAATGGCATATTTTGTAAAAGCTTTTAGACAACTTTTAGTTTCAACACTGCAGGAAGTACTATACACTATGTAAATCTTTTGCATACACATTATGGAGTAAAGTAATTCATTGCCGCACAACAGGTGTTAGCTGACCTACTGGTCAGCTTACTTGAAAGTAATCCTTAATACTTTGTGAAGGTTTTGCAGAAGATTGGCCTTGTTAATAACATACTCGCAAACCCGTTTCTTGACCCCTATGTTATAAAGCGATATAGCACAGTAGCCATCAACCGTATTGTACATGAAGAGTGTTGATTCACAATAAATCAACAATTTTGTCAGAAACAAATGCCATAGTAAACAGTTTCTCAACAATAGTTATAAAATTTTTTGAAAAAAACAACATATAGGTTTCAAAGTCTTGTAGTATAACAATTTTTGTACTAGCGCTTTTGCCCACTCAACTACGGTACTGTGATGTGTTTTTTGGTTATGATTGTGTAGAAAACTGTATTAGTATCAGTAGTAAAACAGTATCAGAAGATTGTATCAGTCTAGACAATCACGTAATTAGCATGTGCATCTATCTAGTCTCGGAAATTACCATAGGAAAGTTTTTAATTTACAAAATTCTAGTAAAATGACAACTGAATACATGCTCAAAAGTGTTCTTGCCCATTATTTTATTAAAAAATTTCAAAAAAACCTGTCTTGAAAGAGAACGGTCGATTCCCATACTACATAACTTTACAGCTGCTACTTTTACACTACGCTTTAAAAACAATCGTTTCTTTTCTAGAAGGAACAAAAATTATTCTGATATTAATATACTGGTTATAATGTCGTGATTAAATGTGACTAATGCTATTGGAAAATATGTATACAAGTTGATTGTCAGATATTACATATGGGCAAGACCAGAGATTTAGACAAAGGACAAGATGGAGTGCAAGGTATATTAGGTCAACGTTTTCACGTTAATGTTTCAATTACAAAAAAAAGTAGGATCAATCGCATCAGTACAATATTGTATATACAGCCGGCTTTACGAAAAAATTCGCTACTTGAACAATTTCTGTAGTGACATCTCTTCGAATGCTCGGTCGGTTCATTTTTACAATGCAGATTCTTTCCGTAACATCAGTTTCACCAAAACAGGATTATAGAGATTTAAAGTTTTTTCATAAATTGTGTTATCTGGATTAGATTAACTGGATTAAGTCAACATTAACTCAAATAAATTTACAAAAATTAAAAAGCTTTGCAGAACGACCAAAACTTTGCCATCTGCATTTACTTGCAAACTTCAAAATTCTAGTTAATACAATCACAAGTTATGAAGGTGATCTAATTAATCTAATCCAGTTACGATCGATTTATACAAAGACCCTAAGAAAGTTTACACACAATTTCTCTGAAACGGAGATTTTGGTTAGTGGATTGCCTCAGATACATGCCAAAGAGCCTTTCTGAATGTTCCATTGTAACGAAGCATGTAAATCACATTTAGAAATGCGAATTATTGTTTTTGTTTGATGTTAAAATGTCACCATTATCACCCCGTGACATTTTTGTTTCAACGAGCGGATGTATATTTGCTGTCTTTACCTTAAATCCTACAATACGTAACATAGCCTCCCGTATTTCCTTGTTTTTTGCAAAATAGATGAAAACATTGTTAGCTGAGTTTGCGCTTATAAGTATTCCACAGACAGGCGCCACCACTGCGAAAGTAGCTGGAGGTATATACGGTGTTGCAAGGGAAACAAAACCCCACGGGAGCGAGTGCAGAAAAAACGTGCAGGCAATCACTAGTGATAACATTTTCGTCACTTTCAACTGCCGTTGACGATTTTTTTTCATAGCTTCTGTTAAACCAAAGTCGCCTTTGTTCACATACAATCCCACTAAAGCAATGATATAAATAATAACACTTGACATTCCTCCGAAAAATTGAAAGTAAGCCCACACTTGTCCCAAAACTGGTGACATAGCTTGCATCCCAATACATACAATAGAAATTTCTGGTACTCTGGGATGAAAATATGACGAGACGTAGCTGAACACAGTCATAATTAGTCCAAAGAAAAACGTAGTCAAGCTTATGCAAATTACTTTTTTGCCTGTCAGTTTCATGTAAGTTTTAATACTGAAACAGGCGATACATCGATCTATCGAGATCATCAGTAGGCAACTCGGCACCAACCAACCTCCGATTATAAACCCATGAACGTGTGGCTCGATCAGACAATGGTATCGAGTAACTAATGTTTCCGCCACGCCAATGTACCGCAAATACGGACGGCGAAAACCAGCTATAAGCTGACCGCAGCCCCACATGAAATCACCCATTGCTAGAAACATTGGCAGGTAGAACTCTTTGCGATGTAATGCCTTGGTTACCATAATGGCCGCAACAATCCATAAGTTGCCAAAAACTTGCACAATACCTTCGGCAACGTAAATAACTGATTGCACGTAGGTGCTGACTGCAATCGTTGATGTGCTGTTGGTCATTGTATACTTCTGACGACGGTTACTGTAGAACAAATATATAACAAAATGACAGTTCAAAACTTAAAATATGTAAATTTCAAACACTAAGGTTGTTGTTGCACCGACATGTTGCCAGCTAATGAACTGTTAAATAAAACTTGGACACAATGCACATTTAATGAAGTACGCGAACAAAATTATAGAAATAAACTTATATTGACTAAAATACTCTTAAATGAATTTTCAATTGGTACAAAAAATTTGTTTTGATCTAACGATTCTTTTTATCACATGGTTAATATTTTCAGGCCCCCCCGCCCCAGGCTACAAGCGCGCCACAATAACAATGTAAATCTTCCCCGCGTTACCCCCCGTTCACCCTCATACCGTCAAAAAAGCTAAGCCTTACATAATATGTACAAATTACAGATTCTACGGTCCAAAATCATTTGCCATGAATCGCTGTTGATTAGTAACAGTGTAGCGCACCTTCCTATGTTCGACAAAACACCTTAAACAACATAGTTTGTTTGTATATAGATATGTCTTAAGTTTATGAGGGAACTTTAGGCCTAACAATGTCACTTTTATGAAGACGGGCCAAGACTAGCTCAGAAAATACATCAGAAAATGAATTTTAAACGGCAATCTTGCAAAGCTACATTAGGAATGTGTAAGAATGATTAGGACGCACATTCGTATGAAACTCAAAGTGTGACAAACATTGCTGAACCCTGAGACAGCAAGCTCTTCTGCTAAGTGAGAAGTTGTTATTGTGAGGATTGAGTGTCAATATTCCAGAGGAAATATAAAACGCGGCCATTATTTGTAAATAAAATGATTGTTCAACTCCAATTTCCGAACACATTTATTGCTGAGTAGCTCCAAAGCTTTACTGCTAAATTATAAAAAATTTAAAACTAATTGATTAAACATTCTAAATAGCATAATTGATTATTAAAACATTAAACATTCTAATTCTAAATAGCATAATTGATTATTAAAAAATTCAGCCTTACCGAGTTTTGAACTCGAGTCACTGGATTAAGAGTCCAGGGTGTTAACCACTACACCATAAGGCCATGAGAACATTTTGTTAACTGTGATTAATGTACGTTTTGATGCCGCACTAAATGACCAATAAAAATATCTTTAGCAAAATATAAATGTTGTGAGGCAAGGGTTGTATTACTGCAGCCACAACTCAATATTGAAGCTCAGCCTCAGACATCTCAATTTTACTTGTAATTTCCAACTGGCACACTGCACACCTTGCTAGGTGTCGTGATTTGGATACTCTTCGGCGATTTTGCAACTGTGAGTCCGATTAGCTCAGGTGGTAGAGCAACGGACTGGGAAACGAAAGGTTAGTGGTTCGATTCCACTGAGGCCGTAAATTTTGTCTTTCTTCGATAATCTGCCGATCGTCTGTGATTCTTCCGAAACTAAAGCGCAAGATCGACCTACCTGCCCTTCCAGTGTTATTTGACACTGGAAATTCGACCTACCCAATTTAACATAGAAACCTGAGATTCTGAATATAGTATATACGCGGCCCCAGGCGTAAATTAACACTAGAAGGGCAGGTACCTCTCAGTTCTTTTGGAGAGCTAATGGCGGAGGACATTAGTGTTTCGTTGTAGGCCGACAGCCAGTAATAAATTGACTCTTAGGCTTGATTGAAAATGTCGCGTGTACACAGTATCTGCGCTCTGCCATACACTATGCAACTGGACGGAACTAGCATGAGTGCAAAATAAGCAGCTCCGGAATCTGAATCGGATTCCGGAATCGAACCACCGACATTCTGATCATTAATCATATGCTCTGTACGCACCACTACCAACTGAGCCAACCGGGCTGTTGAAACTTTGAAATTACACGTAGACTCAAATCACACGTAATGTACAGAGTGTTATAGCAGCAATATGGGATGATCAAAGATGTCATGCAAAACCTGCATGTTATGTGGACCATAAAATATGAATTAATTTTTAAATGAATTTAATGTTTCTATTATCCGATATCAGTGCATATCAGCACTTCTTATGTCGACACTCATGTTTCTATTTGTGACATTCGTATTTTGCAGTAAGTTATGATGTCTGGTGCAGTAAGTTATTATCTTACTTACTTGCTTAGATATTTACTACCAACTTTCTTACCAAACTACATTTAAACTGCTTTGCTAAATTTGTAAGAAAACAATTTTAAAATTTACTCCGAAAAGTTTTGATGATTTATTTTGATGTGTCAAATGTTTCTAAAACAGCAGGTGAAAACAACATCCGGAAATTTCAACAATTGTTTAAAGTGAAAAAAGGAAACTTTTCAGAAACGTTTTTTAGAAACTGACAATATAAAAAGTTAATTTGGAGCATAAATCGGTGGCTTTTTTATTTGTCGTCTCAGTTTCAACTGCTATGATTTATGCAGATGTGTCGCAAGATTGCGAAACATGGAAAAATTAATCCAAAAAAACTTCAATTTGACAATTAAATAGCAATTAAGCAAAATCAAATTCATTCTTTGGCAAGAAATGTCCTCAATTATTGACCCTAAAACTTACTATAAAATATGCTCTGAAAACAACGAAAAGTCAAACTGCTAGTCATAGTATCAGTCTTAGTTTCACTGCTTTGCTAGCAATTATGGGAGTTGGACTGCAGGTTGCGTTTGCATCGTCCATTGTTTGCTCTTTGGTTGCCATTTGCACCTGGTTGTTTCTGGTGCCAGTCATTTACAATGAAATATCAGCAGCATACAGCGAACTGGATCAGGAAATGACTGAGTTCAAGGTCCATTTTTTACTATTTTTTATTCATTATTCATTATTTTTAAATTTTAATTTGACTACTAATCTGTCGAAAGTTGAAGCAACATAACAGCAACAAAATCTCATTAATGAATTTACATCTAATAATTATAGTTTGCATTCTGCATTTTAGCTTTGTGGAACCTGAAATTATTTAATGGCTGCATCCAAAATATGTTCAGAATACTGGTTTATTAAATTAAATTGGGGTCAGAATTTGTAGGACATGAAACACTAATTAAAGTTTAATAAAACACTAAAACAGGATGTGTTTGAAAAGTATAGTACTGGTTTGGGTTTCTTTATAGAAAAAAATGATTGAATTATGATCCAAAAGCTCAAAAATGAGCAACTTAAAGCCGATTTTACTAAAAAATTTGCACTAGACTAAAACCGATGCCAAATTAGCAATTTACTTTACTCTGGTCAACACTTTGACGCCTGAGGTTCACTCTCTAGGCAGCCAGACTGTGATACCTTCTACTTTCTTGGTCATTGCTCGAGCTACGTGTGTTATAGAGAGCTGACATAACAGCCATTCGATAGAAAATTTAATGTTAAGCAAAAATAGTCAGCGATTAAGGTCTAAAACGCACCTTTTTTCAGTTATGAGCGCTTAATGTTAAAAATGTACTTATACCTCACCCTAGAGTTAACACAGCAACCGTGTGTCTGCATAGTTGGCTGCTAAAAATAAATTTTAATATCCACTGTATCTAAGCACAAAAAGCTGACTGCCCGAGTTGCGAGCCAATATCGTACATAATTAGGTTGTACAGAATTAACTACTTTTGCTATAAAAATTTTGCCAGCAGTGCCTAATTATTAAGCATAGGTTTGTTGCGCGGCAGTAGGACTAAAATTGGGCCACTAAATAAAAAGAACTGAGATTATTGAACAAACAATTAGAAGATCAGTTGACTAGAACAAGCTAGCCAAGCTTGATAGCTTGAGCATCAATCTTGTGCCTTAAGGTTTACAGTGCGCTGAAAGAGTCAACTTTTCTTTATATTTTATCCAGGCTTTGGCGGATGAAGCTTGGAAGCAGATAGTTCCTCTGAGTGCAGGAACACCTCGATTTGTCCGACAGAGCTACGGCGGAGGTGGAGGAGGTGGGGGAGGTGGGAGAGGTGGGGGAGGGTACGGCACCGGAACCGGACCGGGGGGCGTCGGAGGGCCGGGAGGTGTGGGACCGGGTGGAGTGGGTCAGGGTGGAGTCGGTCCAGGTGGGGTGGGAGTGGGACCAGGAGGTGTCGGTGTGGGGGGACCCATTCCAGGGCAACTTAGCACACTGCCGGGAGGAGGGTCTTGCAGTGAGTTTAGGCTATAACATGGCTGTATTAAACTCGAGAGTGCACTGTATAGCTGAAGGTGACTGCAGAAAAAGTTTCAAGTACCAGCGCATTAACAGGAAGCAGTTGAAAAATGCTTGTTTTTTGCCAAAGGAAACTGATGTAGTTTGTTGTATAAAAATAACAGAAATAACCTTACAATTTGTTACTTAAAACTTAGTGACTGGCCATAAAGAAGGATAAATTGTTGCATGTAAATAAGACTATTCTTATTCTTATTATTCAGTAACACTAATTCTGCTGATTCAAGCATAATTTTTTAGCCAGACGTGCATTTTCTATATCAGCAGACAGTTTGATTGTTTTTAAAGGCCATTATAGCAGTGACTAAACACAACAGCAAAAGTCTGAGTAGGATGGACACTCACACTTGTGAGGAAACTTCTTAGTTCATAAATTTATTGTTGGATCTCGTTAAACTTAATTAAGGCACAAACTACGTAATGAAGTCCAAAAGTAAAACTAGTTTTATTTTTACTAATTTTGATTAGAATGTGACGCGGGCAACACTTGCCCCCCTGGACCGCCGGGCAATGCAGGCACGCCAGGTGAGAATGGCGATCCGGGCGATCCAGGTCCAGATGGGATGAACGGATCGGATTCGGACGACGCAGAAATGGGCATGATGACTAGCAGTGAATGCATAACCTGTCCCACCGGACCCAGAGGACCGCCAGGGCCTCCAGGACAGCCAGGTATGACATGGCATACATGGCCTGGTATACAAGCACACATGTACACTTACATTTTTTCAAAATTTAAATTTATTCCTGTAATTTTTGAACGTTAAGCAGCGTAAAAATCGAAGAGTTTTGGTAGGTATATAGTATACAGCAAAGACAATTTGCATTTTAATTTTTTTAGGACCGTCTGGTGGACGAGGCATGGCTGGCTCGCCTGGGAGTCCTGGAAATCCCGGACAACCTGGAGGCAGTGGACCTGCTGGACAGCCCGGCGGCCCCGGTGTCCCGGGAAATGAAGGAATCGCTGGATTTCCGGGTCAAGATGGAAGAGGTACAACAAACCAATACAAATTATCAAGTCAATATTTAACGAACTTGCCGAAAGTATTGGTTTAACAAACTTTACAGAATGCACTTGAGCATTACTCAAATTTCTACTTTTTACGAAAGAACACAAAACTGTCAATTAAACTACAAACAAAAACGATTCAAGCCTGTTTCACACGATGTGGAGAAATTTGAGGAAAACATACATACAGCGCCCCATGTGGCACTCCACGCGTTTTCCCCATCACGTGAACAGGCTTAAAAGACAAATATCTTTGTACAATATCTACTGCACTATTTTAACAGCATTTGACTTCATGTTTGTGCTGTTTGCTGTTTTAGTAAGTAATGTATCAGTTTAGGAGGAAAAGGCAAAAAGGGAGAAAAGGGACTTCCGGGTGTTGCTGGTCCGCAAGGTTTGCAAGGCGAAAAGGGGGGACAAGGGGGTGGTGGCCCTCCTGGTCCTCGAGGCCCGCCGGGTCCCGCAGGAAACCCTGGCCGCGACGGAACTCCCGGCGGTCCTGGTGGTGCCGGTCCTGCTGGCAATGGGGGGATGGACGCCCAGTATTGCCCCTGTCCCCCTCGCGGAGGTGGAGGAGGGGGTGGCGGTGGCTACAAGGACAAGAAGGCTAAAAAGGCTAAAAAGGCATAAAGGCGTAGGCTTTTTTTGGCAAATCGAAAAATTAAGGAAATATTGCTCAATTTTGCTTGTATTTTGTTGAAAAATATATGCATTTACTAAATAAATCAATAGCAGCACTGTGTTAGTGTGTTGTAGTTTTTATGCTGACTCTAATTGACTTAAACTAATACTCATAGATGAACAGACATTAAAATTCAACATTTAAAATTATAAATTTATATGTACATCAGAAATAGTACAGGGTCTCGGTCACCAGGGTCGCTAAACCGTGACCGTGTAACCCGCTGACCAAGAGACTCCCTGACTCAGTCACCTGCCGATGCGGTGATGCGGTTTTAAGAATGCAGCTAATAGAATCGCAACATAGTGTACATACATACATTTTGTACATATGTACATAGTGTATGTAGTGTAGTTACAGTTTTTATAAACTTTGCGCTCACGAGAAAATAATTATTGAAATGACGGAACATCGAAGCACAGCTCAAGAGTCTTGTGTTGCCTTTAGAATTCAGCGTCATAAAGTCACTATGCTCAAGAGCGAAGCTAAGAAGAGATGTTTGGAAAAATTACAAGCAGATATGGGTAACGAACGTTTGTAAGCGATATGGAATTGTGCAATAACGCTTTTGCCATAGCGCTAACACATATGCGCTATTTGCGTTATAAGCGCTATTAAAGGTATGCCATATTTGCGCTATAGCACTTTATTGTGGGTGCTATATGCGCATAAACATTATTGCAGTATAAGCAAGAGTTCATAATAGTGTCTCACTCTATTGTTATACTACGGCCCCCGGTCTTATGTACTCCGCGTGAGCTGGCGGGCTAATTCCCAAAGTCGTGACCGGTGCCTATCTGTGCCGGAGAGCGCGCAGTAAAACAACTTGACGCTGAGAGCGTCGAAACTACAAGTCTAGAGCTCGCTCAATAACAGATTCGGGAGCACTCTAAGGGATCACTCTCCAGGCCCTAGTAACGCAAACGCAGAACCAAATATTAAACCATGAACCGCGGACGCATAGTAAAACTAAGACTTTATTTCACAAGGCCAAATTACATAACACTGTGTATACCAGAACCATTGCACAACGAGAACTATGGAAACACGGTAAACAGCAATAGAAAACTAATAATAATGAAGCCCTAACTCAAAGCGTTCACACTCCGAACTCCAAACTATTTCACATGGAACCCCGTAATTTTGCTCCCGTTTCTAATACGCAACCGTCCCTCAGATTCCCCAGCAAGCCAACCGACTAGCTTGCATAGCACTCTTTTTAGTACTAATTCAAACGTACTATTTCCGACTCAAATTAAAGTTCCCCTTTTAGAATATAACTGGAAACATAATTAGAATATAATAAAACTACTTTTTAGACTACATTTAAGTTCGTAAAATAACTACTAAATGTGTGACTTCTAGGCTTAGTTGCGCGCTCGTTACTATGACAACTAAACATGAATAGAGCTCAATGCCAAATGGACATACAAAAGGGCTAGGTCAAGGAGGGTAGGACCCTGAATATATAACACTATATTTTACGTATAGAAGAAGGGTGAGACACTTCTTTCCTGCCTGTATTTTAACGCAGGCCGATGCGCTCGTCGTTTTTAGGTCACATGTTGGCAGTTTGTGCAACATGTGGCTGGCTAATCAGGGCGTAGATTCAGTGCGTAACACACTTTAGTATATAATCGCTGATGCGTTGATAATCATTACTATATGAATAAAAGGTTGATGACTCATTCATAATAACATAATTTAGATGTAAAAACATCAAAAAAAGGTTTGCAAATACCTTTGTGGACATTTTGACAAACTTTTAGCAAAAATATTTGAGAAACTTTTAAGAAAATGAAAAAAGTTTGTATCTCAAAAATTTCTTATTCAGTTTCGCCGAAGGTTTGTCAAAATGTTCATAAAGGTATTTGCAAACCTTTTGTGATGTTTTCGCACCTGAATTATGTACTAACAAGCACTTTTGTTGACGAGCGTACGTTTTTCCACATGACGAAAATACGTATTATTTTACCGTATCGGTAAAATTAAGCGCGGCATGCACCAAAAGTTTTTCGTCAGTAGTTCTTCTAACTGAGCATACCGATTTTACGCAGCTTCCTTTTTATTTGTACATATCTTCACACAAAACTTCAAAAACTCGGCAGTATACTGACCTTGTGTTCGACGATTACGTTTAACGCCTGTGTATGTACATACAATTTGAGAATTTACCTCTGAATGAGATTACTATGGCTATTGTTTTTTTGCCATGCACATCGCTAAAAAACGCAAGTTTAGAATCATGTCATAATGTCTTGTAATGTCGCGTCAAAAAATAATCACCACAACAGCTAATGTATATTTATATGTTAGCAAAAAAGAACACTATTTTTTTCGTGGACTTTGGGTTCACTATACCACTGCATCTACACGATGTTCTATTCCTTGACATGTGACATAAAATACTTTCTAACGCGGTCAAGGGTGCTCCCATGTATCTGTACCTACCTAATACCTTCACATGCTGTGCGAGGGAAAAGCCGAGTGCCACGCACCAGGGTTTTCCCGCACGCGCTCATTGATATGAGCGTGCTATAACGAACTTATATGACGCCTTGAGTGAGACATGACTAAAAATACGAAGTCAAAAAATTTGCAAAAACAAACGAGCTAATAGGAATCGAACCCGTTGATTAGTAATCAGACGCCTTAACCATTACGCGTTAGTTCTGTCGGATGTTGCGATTAAATTGAAAGTAGGTAAAGGTTTTAGTAGAGTATCGATTGCGGAATGGTCTGCAATCTGCATCGATATTGTCGTCCTGCTGTTGACGTTTGTTATGCATATGTAGACACACACACAAACAATCACTTACCACACTCACGCAGACACGCGCACACAGCATGTGCGCTGCACACAAAACGTACATGGCCCAGCTGGGCAATCCAGCAGGCTTCAGTGACGCATTTAGTGCATTAACTGAATTTATTTTTGTTCGCGCAAAAATGAGTTATTAACCTTTTATCCCTATATTAATCTTGATCTTGATGCTTGTCGAAGCATCAGTGATTAAATACTTAAAAGTGTTACGCAGAGAATCTACACGTTGATAGCCTGATTGGCCAGCCACATGTTACACAAAATGTCACCATGTGGCTTGAAAACGACGAGAGCATCTTCCTGCGCTAGAACACAGGCGGGAAGGAGAATGTCTCATTCACCTTTACATAACGATACTAATTCAGCAATTACAGCACCTGAGAATGCTATTTGCGCTAGTTACGCATTATTTTTTGCTAAAATAGCAACGATAGCACATTGTAGGCGCTGTAAGCAATACTATAAATAAACAGTGCTTATGTTGGTTCCGGGTTCAGCAGGAGAATAATGTTTCCTTAAACGGATAATTGTTTATTAGCAAAATACAAATTGTAGCGTGGTCGTAGTATCAGCAGGAGGCAAGGCAGGGGCTAGCAATAAACTTTATTGGGGGCTGCGCAGGAGGGCAGGAGCACACAAAGGCAGATGAATGCAGACTGCCTAACCACGCACAGCGTGCGCTTATATAGTGTAAAACTCGTATGCAAATTAGATTAGTACAATATGCAAATGAGCTGAGCACGCGTGAAAGTTGTGCAGCATGACTCATGATCAGCCTGCATCACCTTTCACGCGGGCCAAACTCACATTACATTTCCCCCTCCTTTCAAAAAAAATGAATTTGTCCTCAAATTTAGAGGCTGTGCATGGTGTCAATAGAACAATGCAAAACAAAAGTTTAAATTTAAATGTTAATTTCGTGGCGTTTCTTCCTTCCCAAGCCGGCGTTCGAGGCGCTGCAGATTTGGACTGGTCGGTGGCTGGACTGTTCTTGCAGATGGTGCGTGCGGAAGGTACTGCAGGGGTCCGTAGGTGTAATGCTGCATCTCCCATAAAGTCCTCATGTGCAACAAATAATGACCTGGCCCTTCGCAACGGGGTGCCAAAAGACATGCCCAAATTCGGGGGAGGAAAAACAGCCGGACAACTTCGCTTCGCCACTGTAGCCGTTCGGTGGTTGACGTTTCTTCCATTTTCGTCCTCGTCCTCGGTGTAAAAGGATGGATCCACCGGCTTGGGTGCTTCCTGCCACTGCTCGATCACACAATAGAATGCTGCCACTGCTCAGCCATAAAATAACACAGAAAGGAACAAAACAAAACAAGAAACGAAAGTTAGCGGTGTTAGCAAAGCAATTCAATTAACTCCACTGTTAGCTAATTTAGTCTGCCTTTCAAGAAACTAAATCAAGTAAATAAAACAAAAAAAATATAAACAAAAAAACAACTCAAATTACAAAAAAAAACTTAAAAAAAAACAAGAACTATCAACCGAAGACAACTTTCCGTATACTTTCTTGGCTTCTTGGATTTCGCTCTCAGATTTGTACACATTAGGCTTATTGCTCTACACCGCTTGTTTCCTCTAGTTATTACTGTTGCAAGGCTCAGTGGCCTGCTACTGTTCCGATCTGTGTTCGCTCGTAGGATCCCAACCAGCTTCGATCCTTTTCTTGGGTTCTGGGAAACTTGTGCTACTTTCAGCAGTAAACGCTTTCATCACTAGTGGTTTACTGCTCACAACAAAAAAAACAAAACAACGTGCACCCAAATCCGTGTGACGCTACAAGTGCCGTTTTTCCGCACTCCCTATTAGCGCTAAGAGCGCTGCTTTGGAAGATACAGCAAAACAACACCTACAGTTCACACCAACTAAGGGTAGCACAAAACAAAAAACACAAACCTGGGCTTTGGAAGGATAGGTCCGAGCGCTAAGCAACAGTCATAGCCGTTCGGCGGAACGTGCAGCCAGATTGAGCTACAACTGCGGCTCGGGCCCATCCCCAAACCAACCAAAACCCGGCCAAAAGTCCTGGAAAAATTGTGCGTAGTACAGGGCCCGCCTTTCTGCGGCTGCCGGCCAAAAGTCCTCCGGAAATTATTTTCGGCGCTTCTTGAGCAGCTTCTCCACAACCTGGTGGTGTTCAAAGTTGGCGTCGGCTTTTCGGCACCGGACCCGCCCCGCCCTGGTCCCTCACTTGAGGCCACGAAACTTCCGCCGCTTCCACGACTCCATCTCCACCAGCGGCTCGGCGTCCGGGAACATTTCCATCTCAATTTCCTCGTCGGAAACAAGGTCGATGACCTCGGGCAAGTCACCATCGTTAGCGCACCCGCGCTGCTCGACACCGACCAGTCCGCTGTCATCGAACAGCTCCAAGAGCAGACGAAGCCAGATAGTGAGCTCTTCCGCTGTCATCAAGTCCGTCAGCTGAATTTCGTGGGCATGGTCCCAACAGCCGGACTCAAAATATTCCAGCTGCAGTGCCCCAAACTGGCGGTAGAGTTCCTTCGGCATGTAAGCCTCCGGGTTTCGGATGAGACCCGGGCCCTCCACCCTGGCATTGACGATGGCGGCAATGCGGGCTTCCACCTCGGGACTGCTGGGGTCGACGGCTGGGCACACGTCCGGGGCGTGCTCCTCGGGGTCGGCCATGAACGCCAACGCCTCCCGGATGAAGCGTTCGTAGGTGTCCCACGCTGCAAAAAAGTCTTTGGACACCTCGGGGTCGCCGCCGCGGTCGACGTGGAAGCGCAAGCTCAGCTTACGAAACCGACGCTTCGCAGCGAGGGGCTGTTCGGCCATGATGCTCTGGATCTCGAGCAGGACGAGCTTTTGCCGGAAGCGCTCCTATTCCTTTGGGTCGCTTTTCCGTCGCAGCCGGCAGTAGACCCCCAACGTCTCAAATTCGTCTAAATTCAGGTCACGGAGAGGTGGCAGACGGTCAGGGATGTGGTCGGCATTTGACGTGGCTGAATCTGGGCCAGGCATAGCGCTGAAACGTAAAAAATTGATTAGCTTACCTAGCTACCTACGGTTTCTACTATCGCCTCTCCCGAGTCTCCAAACATTACCTGAAATTTGGCTGCTGGAGATGAACCAAGGACGACCAGTTGTGGTAACGGTCACGCAGTTCCATCAGAAGGCGCCCCAATCTATTTCTGCCTGGCCAGTTTCGAGCCCGGAGAATCTGCTCCGGTGTTCGACCAGACCCCCAATATCGGTCGTGCCGATATGCCTCTACCAAAATCCCGTCTTCAGTTTCTAGCAGCTTACGCCTCAAGTCCAGATTTTGGTCAAACTTTGCCACCAGGCAACCCCACATGACCAGTTCCTTGACCCTGTCCCACATCGGTTGGACAAACTGATTCATGACCTTCGATGCCCGTTTACAAGCGATTGCTGAGCCCGCGCGCAGCACAGCACCGCTGAAATCTGTGGCAACCGCAAATCTGTCAGCTAATCTGGCTTTGCTATAAGCATATAGCTGCTCGCTGCCGTATGGAAAAGTCAGACCCCATTTGCGTTTAGTGCATGCATGGAAATTGGATAACCAGCTATTCCCCCGATGGTAAGAAATGAACGGAATCAGCTGCAGATTAGCTTTTGGTCGGTCTTCAGTCATGCCTAAACAACAGCAAAGTCTCAAGTTGTATGTGTAACGTCGTTACTTTCCAAGCGTTGGTCAGTTAAGTCAGTCAAGTCGAGTCCAAATTGAGCGCTCTAAGTCAAAGTCCTAAAATCTGACCTGGGTGCAATGACTAGCTACATAACTAAATGCTAGGCGACATCAAGACCTTTCAAAATACTTCTTAATCTTGTTCACATGAATGGTGAACGGCTGTTCGCTACCTCGCTGGATCCTATACGTCACTGGGCCAAATCGGTCGGTAACTACATGCGAACCAGTCCATCTGGGTCTGAACTTAGAGTCCTTGGGTATTACTTTGCGTAATACCTTATCCCCAGTTTCAAACTTTACCTCAGACGACACTTTGTCGTACTGGTCCTTTTGAGCTTTCTGGGCACGCTCAATGCTGGCCTTAGCTTGCTGATAGATTTCGCCTAATCCCTTAGCCAAATGTGTCCTATAGTCCTTAGGATCGCTAAAGGGCTCATCACCATCAGCTAGGGCTACGTCAAGGGGTTCTCTAGGCTGCCTTCCGTAAACTAGCTCAAAAGGGCTAAATCCAGTTGATGAATGGACCGCTGTCCGATAAGCATAAAGGCAGAAAGGCAACCATTTGTCCCAATCCTTGCCCGTTCCCTTCACATATGCCGCCAACATATCCACTAGGACCCGATGGAATCGTTCAGTCATTCCGTCGCACTGAGGTTGGTACGGAGTAGTTTGGACCTTTTTGCAGTTCAGAACCCGGTTCACTTCCTTCAGTAACTCAGAGGTAAAATTAGTACCCTGGTCTGACAACAAAACTTTGGGACATGAATGGCGAGTCATAATTTCCTCAACTAATTTCTTAGCTACAACGTCTGCCTCGCAAGACTTAACAGGGAATACCTCACACCATTTCGTAAAATAGTCCACAAAGCAAAGAAGGTATCGATTCTTGTTCTTTGTCAGCGGCAGAGGCCCTAAGATGTCCATGCCTAATCGATGAAACGGACCTTCTACCGAAATAGTCTGCATAGGGGCTCTTGCTCTTGCTGGTTGGTTCTTCCTTATTTGACATGCCACACAGGTCTTAAGCCAATTCTGAACATCGCGACTCATATTCGGCCAGTAGTAGTTCCGTGAAATTCTACCCAAGGTTTTATGGAAACCAAGGTGTCATTGGCGCATCATGAAACTCAGTTATGACTTGGTACTGCATAGTTTCCGGAACTACTAATCGCCGCTTATGTTTGCGAGATCGGAAGTAGATTAGACCATCCTTCTCAGAAAACCTAGCTATGTGGATGCCAGGTGGAAGGTCGACTGCTTCGCCCCTTATTTTGCGGACAATCAGAAGACAGAAGGAATCTTTCGACTGCTGATTCCCTATATCTGCTAAAGAGATAGTAACATTAACGCCAGATGCCGATGGATTGGCAGGTTTCGTTCTGCGCGCCGCGCGCAAGGCAAAAACTTGTGCCTCACCATCGTCATGTGGACATCCCTCGTTTGTAGCAGTGGAGGGGTAGCGCACGTGCGCTGTGTCCTTTGACTTCTGCAAACCGGGACGATAAGCTATCTCTATATCGTTTACACTACTGCCGTCATCTGATTCTGCTGCAATCTCAACATGTGGTCTTGACAACCCGTCAGCGTTGCCAAGCTGCGAACCTGGGCGATAGGAAATATCATCTATGTAGAACTCCTGGATCGTCTGTCGCCATTCCCAAATTCTAGGCGAACTAGTCTCAAGCTTAGTCAACCAGTGAAGCGGGTTATGATCAGTAATTACGCTAACATGATGACCCCACAAGTATGAGCGGAAATACTTAAGACCGCGAACTAACGCTAAGCACTCACGCTCTATTGCAGCATAATTGCGCTCCCGCTTAGACAGCTTGTTGCTAGCGTATGCTATCACTTTTTCCTTGCCATCCTGAATTTGCGCCAAAACTGCACCCCATGCGACTCCACTAGCATCAGTGTACAGAATGAAAGGCTTGCTGAACTCAGGAAATGCCAGAATGGGCGAGCTAACTAAGTGTTGTTTCAATTCCTGGAACGCTTTTTCACACTCATGCGTCCAGCAAAAACTAGCGTTTTTCTTAGTCAAGTCGTTCAAGGGCGCAGCTATGGCAGCAAAGTCCTTAATGAAACGTCGATAATAGCTAGCTAACCCTAGAAAACTTCTCACTTCCTGAATGTTCGTCGGACTAGGGAAATCAACTACAGCTTGAATCTTAGCCGGATTCGGTTGGATACCAGACGCGGAAACTACATGACCAAGATACTCTACTTGTTCGCAGACGAAATGGCACTTTTTACCCTTAAGCTTGAGGTTGGCTTCGGCAAGGCGCTTGAAGATTTCTTGAAGGTGCTGCAGGTGATCATCGAACGTCTTGCTGTAGATGATGATGTCATCGAGATAAGCCAAAGCATACTGATACTGTCACCACCTAACAACATATGCATCAGCTTTTGGAAAGTAGATGGAGCTCCCGACAAACCAAAAGGCATAACTCTGAACTCAAAGCAGCCGTCATGCGTGACAAAAGCGACAAAAGCGGTCTTACATGTATCCTTAGGATGGACCTTAACTTGCCAATATCCCGATGCTAAGTCCAAGGTAGAAAAGTACTTCGCACTACCTAACGCATCTAGGGTGTCATCGATTCTAGGAAGAGGCCAAGACTGCTTCTCAGAGACATCATTCAGCTTTCGATAATCTACGCAGAATCTTAGCGAGCCATTTTTCTTCTGCACTAGATGAAGTGGACTTGCCCATGGAGAATCGGTTGGATACGCTACTCCATCTTGCACCATCTTGTCCATGTGTTCTTTGATCACGCTTCTCTGTTTGAATGAAATTCGCCGAGGACGTTGTCTAATAGGTTGACTATCGCCTGTGTAGATCCTATGCTGGACTAGCGATGTGCGACCTAGATCTCCTGAGCTAGCCGAAAAGATGCTAGAATACTCAGATAGGACCTTGACTAACTCTTTGTTCTGTTCGGGAGTCACGCAACTGCTTAATAAATCAACGCCTGGGGGGAGCTTAGGCGCACTAGTGCCTTCTGTTTCGACAGAGCATGCTACATAGTTGCTGTCAGCTAGCTGTTCTACCAATGTCGTGCTCTAGCTTACCTAAAGTAGTACTGTCGTACAACTTTGCCGTGCTCTGTCCAAAATTGGCTACGCTCACGTAACAAATACCTGCCTTAGCGCTCACTAACGCTCTAGCTGCCATGACACATCCTTCCGTTTGCATAGAAACACTAGCGTCTTTGATGTTGCCTGGTTCGAACAGAGCATCACCATCAGTAAATCCTTCTACCCTAGCACAGACTATTCGTTCAGAAAAGGGGAGGATTTCACAACAGCCAACTAACTTAACAGTAGCAGCAGTAGATTGCTCGGGAGGCCTACGCTCAAAGAAAACTTTCTCGTCATTGACCACAAAATATTGCTCCCTGAAATTGACCACAGTCTGACTCAAAAAGTCAAGTCCTAGAATAGCCCGAAATCGACAACCCTGTACTACATAGAACTTATGGAACCTAGAGGAACGGGACAAACTAGGATTCCTCTAACTGGCACTGGATTGCCCATCACATTTCTAACACAATGTTCGGACTTACTGAATTTGTACCGGTCTGGTCGCTCGCGGGAAACAATGTCCTGGCATACCTCGGAACTGACCACGCTGACGTTAGCATCGGAATCCAGGAGAAACGAAATGGGCTGGGAGACCAGGTAGGCGTTGACGTACGCTAGGGCATGAACACAGGTATTAGTATTAGTCGTGGATAAACAGGCTCACAATTTATACAACGTTCTCTGAGGGTTTCTCTAGACTGTGCCACGTGTCCCCCCATCGACGCGGCCTGACCTAGTTTCCCTGCCCAGCATTGCTCAACAAAGCCCTAAACTGTCTATCTACACCCGACATGGCTTTCCGACAGTTTCTAGCCATATGTCCTGCGTCTCCACACCGGTAACACTTCCCTGGAAATCTACTGCCTGATCTACCTGCAGCCTGCGAACGCGGCTTAAGTGCGCTAGTCAGTTTTTCAGAAATAATCGAAAATGCACTTTCAAGCCGTTCAAATCTAGCTTCTAGAGATTGCAGCTGAGCGCTGTTCTCGCTTGCAACCATTGAACTATGGGGTCGACCGGAATCTCTTCCCCCGGTTTCGCGCGACGCGCGCGGGTCGGTGGAAGAAAATCCGGTAGAACCTCCTCGTCCCTTATCCCTATCTGCATACTCAAAGGCTGCCACAGAACTCTTATTGCTGAAAAAACAGTGGGTCTCAATTCGCATAGCCATTGTTAGCGCGTCGCGCGCTGTCAACGGGTTAGCGATGACCAGTTTTTCTCTAAGATGCTCCCCAGCCTGGCTCATAAAATGTCGTCTCAGGACCCTAAAGGGTTCTGTCGGGGTTTCCTCTGGGTACGCTTTTGGAACCATCCCCTCTAAGGCAAGGTAGAACTCCTGGGCGCTCTGCCCCTCCATCTGAAATCTAGATAACAATTTCAGCCAAAAGGTGTCGGCTTCCCCTCCTGGGACAAACTCCGCTTCGAACTTTGCTCTCAGTTGGGAAAGGGTGTAAGAAACACCCGCTGCCGTCTGTTCTGCAGTCAGTCTGTCCCAAAACGTCGCGCCTCTACCGCGCATGAGCCCTGGCAAATACTGCCTCTGTTTCTCTTCCGACCAGCCATTCGCCCCCGAAATGCGATTAAACTCGCCAAACCATTCCCTAACATCCTCCTGTCCATCGAAGGGTCGGGGTTTCAGTTGCAAACCTGCCATTTCGGGACTGGGGTCAAAAAAAACGAGGTCTGTCGAGGTATCGACAAGAATTTGGGTGTCTTCAGCAGTGCTAGAGGGCGCTCGCGCAAGCCTTGACTCTGCCTCGGACTCGGACCTAATCTCCCGTCTCACGAATCTCCCCCTACTATCCCTAGGAGGAGAATGGCCGATGGGCATAAAGAAAAATTTAACTTACCGCTGCCACCAAATGTAGCGTGGTCGTAGTATCAGCAGGAGGCAAGGCAGGGGCTAGCAATAAACTTTATTGGGGGCTGAGCAGGAGGGCAGGAGCATACAAAGGCAGATGAATGCAGACTGCCTAACCACGCACAGCGCGCGCTTAAATAGTGTAAAACTCGTATGCAAATTAGATTAGTACAATATGCAAATGAGCTGAGCACGCGTGAAAGTTGTACAGCATGACTCATGATCAGCCTGCATCATTTTTCACGCGGGCCAAACTCACATTACACAAATCAGTGCATAACAATCAGACAGTGCACAAAATAACTGTCACTGCAATCGGCCTTGAAAAAATTATGCCCACGTCTTCGGTTTCTGAATCAAATGTGTTAAAACCCGTTAGTAAACACATACAACAAATGATGAAACGTTAATAAAAAGATAAAAAATGCTCAAACTTAGATATTTTAATGACAACTTTGCATAAACATTATCAAGTTTTAACTCAAAATTCTAAATAACAACTGGACTTATACGTTTATTTAATAATTTATATCTGTAAATAACCGATTATAAGTTAAAACTAAACTACAAAGCACTGTAACTATGATAGTTATAGTGTGACAAGGACTGACTACTACCACCACCTACTAAGGTCACATATCACTATCGGCCCCAAAAGGGTCAAGGTTCCTTCCCCGGTGACTACATACCTTCAGAATTAAATGAATTGGGTTTATTTGATACTTGTTACTTACCTACTGTAACCTGCTCTACGTTTCTTACTCTACTTTATACCTAGCTTAATCTTATTTAATCTAACTACGTAGTACGTACAAAAACGGTGCTGCAGAAGGTTAAGCATCCCGCTGCATCTAGCCATTAGTTTCAAAAGTTACGCTTTGATCTGAGCTGAGCAAATCAGCTCTAAGAAGCGCTACACAGTGTTTTCCGATGGCTCTTATATCCTACTGGTGAAACATTGCGGTGCCAACTTTGATAAAGTACATTACTACAACACTGTTCAACGATTATTGATTTTCATTCATATACGCAGACAAAAATTAACAGGCAGTTCAGAAGCTGAAAATACAAACAAAACTTACTGGCTATGCACTATGCAGCCTGCTCAACAGCGTTAAGCCTGTTTCACACGAGGTGGATTTTCAAGGGGATCCCCGGGGGAATCCCCAAGGGAATTCTCTTGCGTCCCCACGCGTCCCAAAGGGGATCCCCATAGAGATCCCCTTAGGGACGCAAGGGGACGCGTGAAAAAGCAAGGGATCCCAAGGGAGATGACCTTGGGGACGCATGGGGACGCGTGAGGACGCAAGGTGATCCCCAGGGGGATCCCCCTGGGGTCCCCATACGGAATCTTGCTTATCGCTCTCCGAGCGTTTTTTCAAGGGGATCCACATGCAGTGGCCAATCAAATAAAGTCACGTGAGTCATATAATTTCACACGATGCTTGAATATTCTGTTATTAGCGTTTGTTAGGCCTTTTATAACTGTTTTTAAACATATAGTAGACGTTTACTGTTCTCATACACCTCGTATGGACTTTGTACCATTACTGTGTTAAAATTCAATAGAACATAATAAATATAAGCAATTAATTAATTTCTATATAACATATATTCTAACATATGGATAAATAATACCAAGAGTACATAATAGCGTCTCACTCTATATAGAAGAAGAGTGAGACACTCTCCAGCCTGCCTGTGTTCTAGCACAGGCAGATGCGCTGGTCGTTTTCAGGCTACATGTTGACATTCTATGCAACATGTGACTGGCCAATCAGCGCGTAGATTCCCTGCGTAACACACTTTAGTATATAATCGCTGATGCGTTGATAAGCATTAAGATAGAGTTAAAAGCTTAATAACTCATTATTTATTCATAGTCTGCTTGCAAAAATATTAAAAAAGGTTTGCAAATACCTCTAGGGATATTTTGGCAAACTTTCAGCGAAATTGATTGAGAAACTTTTGAGATATAAACTTTTCTGAATTTCTTCAAAGTTTCTCAATCAATTTTGCTGAAAGTTTGCCAAATTATCCCCAAAGGTATTTGCAAACCTTTTTTAATGTTTTTACAAGCAGACTATGAATAAATAATGAGTTATTAGCCTTTATCCCCATCCCGTTTTATGATTGGAGCACGTACACAGGCGTCGGCCAATCAGAGAATAGAAGCTCGCTTCTGATTGGCCAGTCACATGTTGCATAGAATGTCAACATGTAGCCTGAAAACGACCAGCGCATCTGCCTGTGCTATAACACAGGCAGGCTGGAGAGTGTCTCACTCTTCTTCTATATGGACTGAGAAGCTATTATGTACTCTTGATAATACTCTGCCACTTTTGCAGGTATTAGGATAAACCAAAAATTAATATGCAACCACCACAACAATACTTCACACTGGGAAGCCGTTTAAAATTCCGGCGAGAATCTGCCTCGTGTGAACGGCTTTCCCCAAGGGGATACCCATGGGGATCCCCGAGGGGAGCTTACCAATACAATAGTAGATTTATTTCTATAATTAAAGCGTTCTGCGATCTGCGAAGGCGATTTTAGATTACAGATACGTTTCACATGCACGATCAACATTAGTTTCACATGCACAATCAACATTAGCATGTGCAGCTAAGTTTGTTTGATAAAAACTTTTTGTAATGGCATTTTTAGATTAATTTTTAAACCATAAATTTCGATTAAAATTAAGCCTTTGATTCGGTTAAGGCCCTGGGTTTAGTCTTTGGGAACTAGTTTATCTTGCTGCGTTATACGAAATGCCCACTCTTCACAAAAGGTGTGTCTACTGCGTACTGCTGTATAAAGTTGCACCAAGAGTACATAATAGTGTCTCAGTCTATTTTGAAGAAGAGTGAGACACTCTTCAGTTCGCCTTTGTTCTAGCGCAGTCAGATGCGCTCATCAGCACGCAGGCGGCCGCACGTGCTCCAATCACACTGGCCGTGCACACTGACCACCATTAGGTACAGCTATTTTAGTGTTATTTTCTGTCATGATTAGTCGGGCTGGGGGTTTTTAGTTTTGTTTTGCCCAGAATGATATTTTATGTATTTACCTTTTTGTCACCGTTTCAGCGGATTATTGCTAGTGTGCGCTGATTATAATGTGCATTGGTAAGCTAAACGTGTTTTTGGCAATTTTAAGGCAATAGCAAAGTCACTGAGCACTTTTTTGACATTTTTTAATTCCTTATATAGTTAACCTAGTCATTTTTGTACCAAGTTGTTACTGATGTCATAGGGTGGAATTTGAGAAACATTTTTTCGTCGTCGGCAATGGAGCACGATTGCGTGCTGATTAGAGCACGTGCACAGGCGTCTCGCCAATCAGAAGCGGAGCTCGCTTCTGATTGGCCAGCCACATGTTGCACAAAACAGCAACATGTGGCCTGAAAATGACGAGCGCATCTGTCTGCGCTAGAACAAAGGCAGACTGAAGGGTGTGTCACTCTTCTTCTAAATAGAGTGAAACACTATTATGTACTCTTGGTTGCACTGCGTTTTTGGACATTCGACTGTTAGAGCGCTTATTTCAGGTTTCGTCGACAAACAGAAAACCTTGCGGAAAGGTGTGAACAATTCCTTAGGTCCTTTCTCTTAGTTATGGTGAAGCTGTCATTTTCGCGCTGAAAGACACGTACACGTGACCAATGTATGTATATAGCTTGTAGATTTCACCTGTTATGATCACCATTTACCATACGAGAGCATTTAAGTGGTAAGTTAGTGACCCTCCTCCCCTTTTTTGCGATTATAAGGTATACCCTTTTTCTCTCTTATTACACGCTGTTGGTGTTCGTCTGCTATTTTAACCAATAGGAGTGAATAATGGAAAGCCATTTTGGGTGATCGCTTGCAATTTTGACAAATAAGAGCTACGGATGGAAATCCCATAAAACTCAACAACCTGGGAGGGATAAAGATGAACGAAAATCTCACAGAAATATTGTCGGTTCATATAGGTACATAATAAAAAAGGCATGCTTTTGTTGAATAGACAGATGATGCCCCAATTTAGAAAGACTGAAAGAAATGGGGGCGCCGGGAATCGAACCCGGGCCGCCAGCTTCGAAGTCAAGCATGCTAACCACTACACCACAGCCCCCGAGTCTCATGGTCCCCCCTTCGAACATCGTTGCGACCCTGCAACGATACTCGGGCGATACTCGTGCTGCCGGGGCGAACCGGATGCCTCAAGGGCGGAGCACATTCACACGTAGGCCTCCAAGCCTACTTCAGTCACTCCCCACTCAGGGTTTCCGCAACCACAGGGTTTCTCGATCGACCCAGAACGATTCCCAACCAATACCGAAGGTTTTTAACCGGCTCACCCTTAACCGAAACCGAGGGTTTTCTCCAGTTCACCCCTAACCGAAACCGAGGGGTTTTCGGCTTTAGCCTTAACCGAGGGACCACATAAGAAAGAGACTATGTACACATTCATACTGCACACAGCACGAGTACCGTAAGGGTTGAAGTGCCAACCTCGGTTCGGGGATAAGGCTGTCCTGAGGACCCGGCCCTATACTCTCCGTCCTGTCACGGTAGCCACTATGTTGAATAGACAGATGATGCCCCAATTTAGAAAGAATGAAAGAAATGGGGGCGCCGGGAATCGAACCCGGGCCGCCTGTTTCGAAGTCAAGCATGCTAACCACTTCACGACAGCCCCCGTGTCTCATAGGCCCTAATTCTCATTTACAACACTTTGAATGCAATAACAAATAGCAACAAGCAGCAATTTTCTGCAAAAGTTGACTGCTGTTTTCATCACTTTCGCAAAGTAGAACCTGGCGCCTAGCAGAATAGTATCTCACCAGAGAGGCTCTGCAGCTTATGCCAGAAAATGGTTGACCCAACTATTTAGTAAATTAACAATTGGCAAATGCATATTCTGAATGCAATAGCAAATAGCAAAAAATAGCACCGAAATAGCGCTTATAGCATCCTCAGGAGCTACAGTACCCAGCGGAATTATCTACCTATGACGCTGGAGTCAGCGTCACTGACTGCAGTTTGGCGTCAGTGACTGCAGTCATCTGTTGACGTCACAGGCTCATAAAGTTTATAAAATTGGACTGGCTCATTGAATTTCATTAACTGACTCCGGAGTCAGCATCAGTGACTCCGGAATCAGAGTCACCTGAGTCATTCCTAACTAATGTACAGATGTACGTACGTTTGCAGGGGGCAAAGCTTGCACCAATCCTGGCTCAAGCTGCTGTGCAGATTAAACAAATACCATTTTTGTAACTTATCAGACTACCTACACCTGAACCTATATTTGTTCTGTAGGGAAACGGACTACTTTTATTGAATTGATTTAGCATGGACTGCAGGGACAACAGAAATCAATTCAATAAAAGTAGTCAGTTCCCCTACAGGACAAATATAGGTTCAGGTGTAGGTAGTCTGTATTTGTATTGTGTTTGTATTGTAATGCACAGCAGCTTGAGCCAGGATTGGTGAAAGCTTTGCCCCCTGCAAACGTACGCTTAGTTAGGAATGACTCAGGTGACTCTGATTCCGGAGTCACTGATGCTGACTCCGGAGTCAGTTAATGAAATTCAATCAGCCAGTCCAATTTTATAAACTTTATGAGCCTGTGACGTCAACAGATGACTGCAGTCACTGACGCCAAACTGCAGTCAGTGACGCTGACTCCAGCGTCATAGGTAGATAATTCCGCTGGGTACTGTATAAGCGCTATCAACTCAAAATAAAAACTTCATCTAAGTAAAAATAACGCCTCAGGAAAAAATAGCACCTAACATGCGCTTTATAGCGCTGTGCTATTAGGTATAGCACTTCGGTCAGGAGTAGGGCTGGGCACCGTGTACACGCGTGTAACTACGTACACGTTAAGCTTAACGTGTACACAGTTAAGCCCGGTTCATAGTTGTCCGTAAGGGCTGTCCGAGTCCGTGTCCGTACGAGTAGTTTGATTCACAGTTGTCCGGATGTCCGCAAGAACTTGTTCATAAGTGTTCGCAAGGGCTGTCCGGATGTCTGGAAGTCAAGCTGAATACAGTTCAACTTTTGTCCGTGTCCGTAAGGAATTAGCCAATCAGAATATAGCCTTTATAGTCAGGTGTAAGTGCGTACACATAAAATTTCTCCGCGATTGTAAAATGCTGTGGAATTTGTCGTAATTTTAGCTCAGTAGCTCGCTTTTAGTCTGTGTAGAACGTTTTTATTGATTTTTTGAAACGCTTATTCTCGTACGTATACAATGAGCAGTACATGTTAGCGTTATTTTGTGTGTAAACTCATTGTCCGTAGAGTGTCCGTAGAAGTATGAAATAATGCTGCTTACGGACACGGACAAACGTTACTGACAGCTTTTCGGACACGAACACTTCCAGACGAGTATGAAATAGGCTTTAAGCCCGGTTCATACTCGTCCTTAAGGACTGTCCCTGTCCTTAAGGTTTGTCCCTGTCCTTATAAAAGATTAATTCATACTTCCGAAGTGTCCTTTTCCTTTTCCCTGTCCCTAAGCTGCGATTGATTCATACTTGTCCCTAAGCAGCTTAGGGAATGTCCTTAAGCAGCGATAAGGACTGTCCTTATGTCCTTAAGCAATGTTGAGCAATGTTCTACTTTTTCCCTGTCCCTAAGCAACTCGGCCAATCAAAATACGGCAGTGACTGACTACATGTGACACGAAGAACAGCCAATCACGGACGAACTCGACTACTAGTGACAGAATGTCGTGGGCTTGTGTTGCGGTAATTATTCCATCGTTATTTTTGGGTTATTTAACACATTTTTGCGTGAAAAATACTTGGTTTTCAATTTTTATACCAACCTGAAATATACTAAAAGTTTATAAAGACGTTTTAGAGTTCAAATTTACATGACCTGGTAGTCAAGTGGTTACGATTTTTGCTCCTCAAACTATGTATCAGAGTTCGAATCCCATGTTCGAAATTTTGTCTTTTCTTTTTTTTCAGCTTACAAATAGGTTTGATAACTTTTTCAAGGTACTTTAAACAAAACGCATTTTATCCAATGACGTTTGAGCATTAGTTCATGTGAAAAAGACTATTCCCTTGTCCTCAAGGAGTATGAATCAATCACCTCTAAGGACAGGGACAAGGACATTCCCTATAGACCTTAGGGACATTTTTTAAGGACAGGGACAAAGCATGAGGACACAGGGACAAGGACACCTAGGGACAGAGACAAGGACAACGCTTAGGGACAGGGACAACGCTTAGGGACGAGTATGAACCAGGCTTTAGGGGTCACTATCCGCGGTCACTTAGCGGTTACAGCGTGTACACGTTAACAAAAAGTGACCGCGGATAGTGTAACCGTTTACTCTAAACGGATAGTGTAACCGTTTACTCTAAACGGATAGTGTAACCGGTTTGAACGGATAGTGTAACCGGTTACACTAACCATTTTTCCACTTCGTGTAACCGTTAAGAAAATGTTCGTTTGGGCTACTGGATTTATTCAAATTAGCCTCCAACCGTCCGCAAATAATTTCCGCGTGTGTTACTTCACACACACAGTGTGTGTGCAAGCTGTATTATTCAAGATAATAAAACCATTTGTACTGACAGCTCAGCATTGTCCCGGTGTCACGGTGTAAATTTTCCCCCGGTGTAAATTTTCCCCCCGGAAAAATTACCCCGGTGTAAATTTTCCCCCCGGAAAAATTGCACCGGGGTAGATTTTCCGGGGGGAAAATTTACACCAACCACAATTTGACTGTTTTGAACTTGTCGAAACTGGAGATTTTGACGATAGCTGCATTTTGCCTGACTTTCATTCAGTGTAACCGTAACGGCTATAGCTACAGCGATAGCTGCGACCGTTTGCTGTTTATACCATATATATCGACGCTGCTACCGCAGTCGCTGCTACCGAAAAAAGCTGGCGCCGGCCGGCCGGTAAAAGCCGGCCGTTGGGTCGGCTAAATTTAGCCGGCCGGCCGGTCCGTCAAAATCAGCCGGCCGGCCGGCTGGTTAAAAACACCGGCCGGCCGGAAAAAGCCGGCGCCGGCCGGCCGGTAAAAGCCGGCCGTTGGGCCGGCTAAATTTAGCCGGCCGGCCGGTCCGTCAAAATCAGCCGGCCGGCCGGCTGGTTAAAAACACCGGCCGGCCAGCCAGATTCGACCGACTGACAAAATTAGGCCGGCATAACAATCTGGCAGGCTAAGTTATGTCAAAATGACACTCTAGAATTGGATGAATTGGTCCTTTCCAAAAATTCGGCCACTCCGGCCGGCCGGCTTTTACCCAAAGTCACTCACTCACTACCCTAAATGCTACCTTAAAAATGTCATGGCCAAAAACTTTGATTAAACCCTTTTTTGCCCTTATTGCAATGCAAGTGCATTAGGCTATTTTTCAATCAATTTCGCGGCAATTAATACTAAAATGAAAATTTTTGCGTGTCAAGGTTTCCGTCAGGTCAGCGCATTTTGAGCCTGAAATATGCTCTTAGGAGTTAGGACTGGAGAGTGGACGGGGATTATATGTACAATTACATGTGCGAGCTTTCACTTGCCTCATCGGTACACACTAAACAGTACAAGCGCCAATAACACTGTTCAGGGCCCGATTTATCGAAGCTAAATATTCGTCGTTGAAAAAATTTTTAACCGCAAATCTTCAACGGCGACCATTAATTGTCGCGTAGTTATATGCATATGTGTTAAGTTCAGCGTTTGCCAATCCTTCAATGAATCGAAATTTTCGACACTGAAAATTTAGCTTCGAAAAAAACGGGTCCAGATACCTAATCTATGTATGATATATACCATGATAATCACCCATACATTCGAAATTCATAGTCTTTTGTCTAGTCTATAGCTATCCCAGCCTAAAAATAAATATGTTGATAAAAATAAATAAAAAATACATAAAAATAAATACATTTATTGACAAAATGGCCAGTTTTGAAAAAATAAGTTCAAAACAGTCAAATTAAATGGTTGGTGTGAATTTTCCCCCCGGAAAATCTACCCCGGTGCAAATTTTCCGGGGGGAAAATTTACACCGGGGTAATTTTTCCGGGGGGAAAATCCACAGGGGGGAAAATTTACACCGTGACACCGGTAGCTGAAATGTTAGCTTGCTGGTGTGCAGATCTAGAGATGGGTGGTCCGCATCTTCCTTGGGTCTTTCTAATTCTGACGCTGACTAGTATAGAATTTGCCTCTATTTCTTGACAACTTTTAGTAAGCCGTGTGACCGTTTAGTAACCGTCAAACCATTAAGTACCCAGTTACATGGTCAGTATCTGTGTCAACGTTACTTGGATAATGGATACCTTAGCCTGTAAACAGTTGCATGGTTAAACGTATATTTAGCGTGTACACGTGTACACCTAACAGTTCCATAGCGTGTGCACACGGTTAGTAACCTTCGAAAATAACCGTATACACGGATAGTGATTTTGTAACCGTGCCCAGCCCTAGTCAGGAGCCGTTTCGGAAATTATATGCTATAAATGTGATAATTGGCGAATTGAAGAAACTAGATTTTTTATGTTAACCCCCTTAAAGCGCTCTAGTAGCTGCCCACTGTGAATATCCACATTGTGCCAGGTGCCATGAGGCGTTGTCGTCATGTGGGATCGTGCGACAGACAGTTTATGCGATGTCGTATTGGCAAATGGCAACCAAAGCATTTTGCTATTGTGAAAAAGCCATCGCTAAAATGAAGCAATCTTCATGTTCAGCAGTTAGCGTCAAATATAACATGTATAAATATAGATCTTCAGTCCGTATAAATTAACAGTTCTGATTAATCGCGTTTTAAAAAAGTATGATTGGACTATTTCGAAATTAGGGAAACATTTGTGTTCTTTGTAAGAAACAGTAAATTTTGTTTTTTGTTTTCTTTTCAAGTAGCAGTAGACAATTATTCACAACTGTCATAAATTTCCACATTAGGTAGGTTATTGTATTTTCAATGAAATCGTGTTTTAAGAAGTACCAAAACGTGTTTTCAAATTATAAACAAAGTCGCTAAAGTTCATAAAAAATGTAGTGAAGTTTTCAATTCCGCTTTCATCAGTTCCGACATAATAGTGAAGAAAGGTGAGTGATTAATTGAGACGTAGCAAATTTCAAATTGTAAAAAACAGCTGAAAAAATTCAATAGAGCAATTAATTTGTAATTAAGCAAAAAAAAAGCAGATCAAAACAGTTTTTTCAAAACACATGTTCTAATTTTTAGACCCAATTATTGTGAATATAAGGAGTCACAAAGCTCTGTCAATTCAGAGTTACTACTGATTTCATCTCAGCAAATCAGCGCGTGGCTCCTTTGTCTTTACAAATCTTGGCGTAATTTGTCACTAAAATGGGCTCTGGTCTGCAGCTGGCGTTCGGTTCGTCGATCTTGTGCTCGTTTGTGGCAATTTCTACCTGGATGTTTCTGGTTCCTGTTATCTACAATGAAATATCTGGGGCTTACGATGAGTTGGAGCAAGAAATGACCGAGTTCAAGGTAGAAATTGAACTAGTTAATCAAAACAGGTTGTTATAGGGTCATACTTACAGCCGTATGTCGGTTCTGCCGACAAATTGACGACATAATGACGTCATAGGCGCTGGCTGATCTACTGCACTAGGCTGCCAGTGACGTCATTCTGCAGGCTGAACGGACATATGGATGAAAGTATGAATCAAGTCATAGTTATGGCCTATTATGGCGTCTGGTACACTTAAAAAATTTTGACCCTTTTGTCGGCTTGATTATATTTGTAAATCTACTGCACTACTCAAGATTAACATTACACGACGCCGGGGTCAGCGTCGCTCACTTCAGTTTGTAGTCAGTGACTGCAGTCAAACTATTGAGGCCACAGGTCAAGTTTACTTCCAATAATTTTGTTATTCATTAAGTGACAATAGATTCAGAGTCAGTGACTTCAAAATCAGCAGCTCCTGTTAGTCATCACTAGTAATTTGCGGCCTATTTTGCTTTCCGCATTGGACGCAAGCCCCAAAACATATTACGAAGATTGTCATACTTTTTATAGGCTTTGGCGGATGAAGCTTGGAAGCAGATAGTTCCTCTGAGCGCAGGAACACCACGGTTTGTCCGACAGAGCTACGGCGGAGGTGGAGGAGGTGGGGGAGGTGGGAGAGGTGGGGGAGGGTACGGCACCGGAACCGGACCGGGGGGCGTCGGAGGTCCGGGAGGAGTGGGTCCGGGTGGAGTCGGTCCAGGTGGGGTGGGCGTGGGGCCAGGAGGTGTCGGTGTGGGGGGGCCCATTCCGGGGCAGCTTACCACACTGCCGGGAGGAGGGTCTTGCAGTAAGGTTATGAAAATATAATTACAGCTTCTGACTGCAGTGAACTGTTGCAGGCGATTACAAAAGGGACAAAAGCGCAACAGCAAGAGTCAATGAACATGCTTGAATAGGGTGG
>JASANF010016938.1:0-18255 GCA_030248245.1 Trissonchulus sp. WLG1_4
ACGGTATAGGGTTCATTTTCAACGCAGTAAAACCGTATTTGACTTTTTTAAAATTAACATTATAGTTTTGAAATGAAATATTTTGAATGACCAAAAGAAAAATACAATTTGGTCCTAAGGAGAAGCATTACATAAGTTTATGTTTGTGTCATACAAAAAGAAATACAATAACTTCGTCAGCTCAGGTTATTCATAACATAGCCATAATATTATGTGGATAAAAGCGGACTGAAAGCAGCTTAGCTTAGCTTTCTATAAACACAAACGGCCAATTACTATAAAAGTTAAGTGAATACAGAATGAGGCTTTGCTCACCTGACCCTGAGACGCCAGGATCCATAATGGCGATACCTCTTGAGCCAAAAATTTTAAGAGGCCTGGAGGTTAGTTTTGATAATTCTTTATTGGCTATAATTATGGTCACCAAGTGTGCTAAAATTAGTTAAATAACATACATATGTAGTAAGTACCATTATAATCAGTGACAGTTGGATTAGGTACAAAAATGTGTTCATGGAATTCACATCGAGGTTGGTCGGTAAGTCGTTTAGTTTAGTTCGTGTATGTACATGTACATCGGTTTTAGTCGAGCTGAATAATAACCTCTAATTTGTCAATTTAAAAATATCACACTAACCTAGTTTTTTGATCAGCTCCCGTTTTATTTGGACACTTAAGATAGCTTGATGACTAATTCATTCTGTGAAAAATCAGTCCGCTAAGCTTCAATGTTTTGATATACTGCAACGTGCAATAAGATGATACTGCCGAAACTACATACAACTACTTTACGATGTGGTAACGTTCCTGATTGGCGTCACATGCCAGAATCACTGTAATTACCTACCTGATGAGCCAGCGAGAAACTTACATATGTATGTCATGTAACTTACGGCCTGTGATTGTTATTTGGCCCAAATTTTGAGGCGCTATTCCAGCCTGTACGATCGCCTTTTTGACGGCCTCGACATCTCTTACGTGCAAGCTTGCACCTCCTGTCAACATTCTCAGTTCCGTTGCCTTCACCTCCCGTACAGTATCAACATTATGACTGTCTTCGTTTTCTGTAACCAATACGAGAGTCTATTAACAGCATGCAGTATGCACACTGATAGCATAAAACTTTTAATTTTGAACTGCATTTTTAACTGCTGATTGCACACTGTTTTCATAACTGACCATAGACTTCATATAAAACACTGCGTCGTAATAAACAGGCCTAATTCATAAAGCTCATCTGCAGTTTTTGCTGCATGTCGATACAAATTTGACTTGTGCTGTGCTACCACGATCAAACGCGCCCAGTACGTAAAGTGTTAAAAGCCTACTCGTCAACACTACACGAGCACATCAGTCAACAAACAAAAACTACCTGTAGAAGTGACGTCCACTTCAGACCAGTTTAGGCTCCAGACAATAACCAATAGTAGCCTAAGGGACGGCGGTGTAGGCATGGAAAGTCTTAGGATGGATAAATCTCCACTGATAATAAGAAATTAGAGCTTGGCCAATTATTAATAAAACTATTATGGAATTTGATTAATCTGTATTATTTATTTCGGCGGTAGCCCAGACATTCTTTAACCCAGACAGTCTTGTTACACTAGTCGAACCATTCACCGATACATTGTTTTCCGTGTTTGTTTTTAGATTTTTTGAGTTTGAAATGAAAAGTTGTCTTGTGAAAAATGGAACATATTGTTTCGCAATTTTAAGATAAAAATCAACGTTTACAAAAACAATGCAGTGGCAATTTAAAAGTACAATACAACAGTTACAATATCAGATTAGTGGTTTTCAGATGTTTTTTTAACGGCGGCAATTTGAAAGATTAAATATGGCGACCTGCTTGTGTCTTGAGGCGATGTAGAAGTCGTGCTTGACAGCAACGACAGCAACAGTCCACTAACCCTACTGTAGAATCTGTTCGACAATAACATTTGAGATGAGACAAATCGTTTACACACTCCCATAAGTTTAAAAAAAGTATACATTGTCCCTAAATAATACGATTCAAAAGGTGCATGTACTTTATTTTTATTCCAATATCGCGGTTAGACCGTTGTATGCCGTCACGAACACAACCTGCGACGAACTCACTAAATAGCACTAAGCCTGATTGCAACATTGACTTCAAAGTCGGCGACAAAATACTCGCCCGCAACTATATTGGGAGCGACAAATGGAAGACTGGTGTTGTTGTTAAGAAATGTGCGAATTTCATCTACGAGGTAGATGTGGAAGGGCAAGTTTGGCGCCGTCATATGGACCAATTGAAAACGTTGCATTCCAGGTTTATTAGACATGACAATAACATTGACTGGTGGGCAGTTTGACCAAGGCCAATTCGTTCAAACAATACTCAACTCACAACCAAATGGACATAATTATCAGCAAAAATTGGCTGGCCGACCCACCAGGTTGCGCCGTGTTCCGCTGCGTTATGGCGCTTCCTCTGAAATACTGTTTTGCCCTGACTCTTAAAGGGGAGAAAGTGTAGTGCACTCAGCACTTTACTTGTTGCAACTCACTGTTGTAAGCTGTACTAGTCAGTTTAGATCTTACAGAATGTATTTTTGATATGATACTGTATATCCATTGTGATACGATAATAGTAAAATCCATTACAGAAGGTAAATTTTACAAACTCACAAAAGCGAGGAGGGTGGTCACCTATGTACATACCATCTTAATATGCACGTTAGAGAAAGCAAACCATACTGTCTTAACTTGATGTGTTTACATGACATACCTACTAGTCCTCTAGTTCATTGAGTATGTAATAAAAAAAGTCATAACTTCAATACAATAGCAAATATTTAAAAATAACGCCTAAATAGCTCCGCACCTTCAGGTGCTATAGATAGACTAAGCGCAATAATTTGTGAAAAGCGCTTATGCCACCTATCATGTGCAATTGTTGTTTGCTCTTTTTACATCGTTAATTAAATCACAAAAAAAGTTTTGAAAATCAAACTACGTACCTATCCTGAAGGTAATTTCTTGGAGGAAAAGTAGCGTTATGTACTAGTAGTAATATGTACTAGTAATAACACCCTCAAGTGCTATAAGCGCTATAATTTGTAAGTAGCGCTCATTGGCATATGATGATCCTTTTCTGTTTGCGCTATTTTTTATATCATCAAATTACAAACAGCGCTTCGGGGGGATGCTGTTTGTTTGTGTACGCTTACACGCGTCAACAACACTGGTGATATTAATGGGCTTCATATAATGAAAATTTTGTAACCACCCTAACCGCTATAGGTTTATACGGAGCTTGTTAACACAAAATCGCTTTTCCAACTTGGTCACCGTCGAACTTTCAAGAGTTAGAAAATGACTGGAACTACATTACAAGCCTCAAATGCTGCTATTAGATGCGCAATAAATTGCCGTCAGTCTGATATGCAAATCACTTTGTTGAATCCGGCAAACAAAAGTTTATGGTTCGTCTCCAATAATCAAAAACATTACAAAAACTTTACAACGCCATAACTGAAAAGTTTGTTGCTCCAATTTCAGGATATTTTGACTAGTAAGTATAAGTAAGTTTACTAGAACCAACAAAGTTTCAGCAAATTAATTTTTTGACCCTTATCCCCTCCCAAAAGTGTCGGTGAAAATTTTTTCGGTATATATACAACCAATAAAATGAATTAGGAATATATGAAATGAGGTTTGGTCCAGCAAGTGTTCATTGTAAAAACGAATCAAAAGCAGTAAATATAACACAGAAAATTGATCAATAATTAGCATCAAGAGTACATAATAGGAAGAGTATGACACTCTTTCTATTTATGCCTACGGGCGTGCGTCAATGCGCACGGCGAAATAGCCCGTTTATGCACGGTTTTGAGGGGGGGGTACCCCCCCTCAACTGAAGACCCCGTACTCAACTGAAGGGGGGTACCCCCTACTCAGCTCGATACCCCGTGCTCAAATGAGTGGGGGGGTACCCCACCCTCAACTCAGTACCCCGTCTTCAATTGAGGGTGGGTACCCGCCCCCCTCATTTCAAGACACTGACAAAGTCTTTGCGCTACCCCCCCCCTCAGTTCAGTACCCCGTCTTCAGTTGAGGGGGGGGTACCCCCCCCTCATTTCAAGACACTGACAAAATCTTTCGTTGATGTGCTGAACTGAGGGGAGGTACCCCCCCTCAACTGAAGACGGGGTACTGAACTGAGGGGGGGGGGGGGGTAGCGCAAAGACTTTGTCAGTGTCTTGCAATGAGGGGGGGGCACCCCCCTCAACTGAAGACGGGGTACTGAGTTGCGGGGGAGTACAGTACACCCCCTCAGTAGAGCACGGGGTATCGAACTGAGCAGGGGGCACCCCCCCTCAGTTGAGTACGGGGTCTTCACTTGAGGGGGGGTACCCCCCCCCCCTCATAACCGTACATAAATGGGCTATTTGGCGCTGCGCATTGGACGCACGCCCGTAGGCTTAATAGGAAGAGTGTCATACTCTTCCTATTATGTACTCTTGTTAGCATTCATCGTTAACATCTTTTACTTTATTTTATCTTTTATTTTATAACATATTTATTTAATATACATGTTTGACTTCTCTACTGGAAGTCGGTGTTCGGTAATTGAAGGGCAACAGGATCAGGTAGCTGGAACAAGGCAATTAGTTGTTCTCGTTTCCTAGCGTAGGCCAGCGAAGATTTTTTCTTAGCTGTTTTGATGTTTTGCCTGACAGTATACCGAATAGATCCGTATTTCAAAGAAAAAATAAAAATATTTAAAGCGGAGTTGATAGCAACAAGCATCCAAAGTTTAGGCGCTAGATTTTGGTACCACATGCTTGTTTTAGATCGTGTTTGATTGATTATAAAAATAATCATATGAGGCAGAGTGTTTAGCACGAAAGAACTGACAACGACTAGTGATATATTTTTGGTGACTGTTAGTTCACGACGTCTCGTTTGCTCACGAAAGGCTAGTGAATCCAGCATTCCTGGCAAATAGATTAAAATATAAGAGTATATAATGATACTTATGAAACCAAACACCACAATAGTTGTAGAGTTGATTATATTAATCCAATCTGGAATAGCCATTGTCGCATAGCAGACAATGGGATAGACGGCATGATTAGGCATCAATCTGGAGCTGATCCATGACATTATGACAATTGTTGAGCACCAGCCATAAGCAAAAAATATCGACCAAAGAGCGAACGATTTTGGCAATTGTTCGTAGATTTCCCGCGATCGAAATCCCAATAATCGATCAAGACTGATAAATGCCGTCATTATCGGTGAGCATTGACCCGCGAAAATGAAGAGTGAGGCAAAACTCAATCTCATGCAATGAAACGCAGTCACTCTGACACACTCGATGTCGTACCATTTGATTTGGAATCGATGTATCGATGAGGTCACGTAGGCCATCCCCATCAGAAAATCAGCCACTGAAATAAAAGCGATTAGTAGAATACTTGAAAAATACCGTCATTTTATATTCTTTCTGCTAATGATAACATTACTTTAGGGCGGATCAACTGCGTACTGCGAGCAGCTGGACTTTTTTAAACTTTGTTGGCTCGACAAACACAATGTACTCTTGCTGTAATGCGCTAGAGCGGCCGTCTAATCAGGACAGCAGGAGCCATCAGAGCAGCCGCATATGAGGGTGCTCCTGGAGCTCTAAATGAGTCGACATCCACAAGAACTTACGCTACAAGTCAAATTGTAAGTATTTACCTGAAAGTCCTAACAGAAGAAAGTGAGAGCGAACATGAAGATGTTTGTTTGCAAGAATAACAATTATGATGATGAAATTTCCGCAAACAGCCACCACTCCCAAGACAAGGAACAAAGACACCTGCGCAGCTTCCGTTGGAGAATTGGCAACATTTTCCAGAAATGTAAAATTAGAACAGGTCATTACCGACACGAATTCTGAAAAATTGTGTTGCATCATTACAGGCATACAGCAAACAAAAAAAAGTTGCGCAGAGTTGACTGTCAACTCAGAAGAAAAAAATTATGGTCTACCTTTTGAGGCGGTTTGAGATTGAATAAGACAGTCTCGATAAAAAGTCTTACTTTTTTAAAGTAAGACCATTTTATCGAGACAGTCTTAATATTTAAAAAAAATAGTTTGTCGGGGTCCTAAAAGATTGAAGGAGGTTTCAATGATAAGGGGGGGCAATACCAGGGGCGTAGCCAGGATTTTGAAAAGGGGGGGTCGCACCTTGTCCACTTTTTTTGGTCTTTTTTACACTCACTGTTGCGTGGTCTGGGGGCGTCAACCGCCACAATCCATTTTTTACATAAAAAAACGTAGTTTTGGTTATTTAAACTAAATAAAATATACTCAGTGTTGCGGGGGTTTTTTAGGTCAAATTTGGTCAACTGGAGACGTATCAGAAATATTTTCAGACAGGAAAATTTAAACAAAAGATGGGAACGTCACATCAGACAGTGTATTACGCAATAGTAAAATGAAGCATTGAGCATAATATGTACTCTTGTAGACATACATAGGCTTTGTGAAAAATAATAAGAAGGAATAGTAAGCCACAGAGTTGCAAGAGTCTGGGGCCGGCAGCCCCCAGGAAAAAAAATTTGAAAATTTTCCGATTTTTTGGGCAAATTTGGTCAATTGGAGACATATCAGAAATTTTTTTCGGCTGGGCGATAAAAACCAAAGAGGGGACCCTTGTTGACAATTTCTTCAGGTTCGACCAAAAGGAGGAAGGGGAGGGTCGCGACCCCGGCGACCCCCCCCCTGGCTACGCCCTTGGGCAATACCACACAATGATTAAGTCTTTTAAACATAAATTCTAATTTATACACACTACGTTGATTTTTAAACAGAATCTTGAAACCTTGAGAATTTAGAAACTAAGGAGACGTTATCCAAACATGGAATAATATTTTTATAGTTCACAAAGTCGGATATTATTAAAATTTTTGTCAGATATTTTAATACCTTGTTTAAGTTTAAAATTAATAGGTTTATAGACTAACCTTGGTTATGACAGATTTTTGAGCGTGTTTTTGCGAAGTACCTATCACAAAATCAGTAAAATCAAGAGTACATAATAGGAACGAGTACAGTATGACATTCTTCCCTATTATGGCTAATCGGCCGGAACGATGCTCCGGCCGAAACGACCCCTTAAAGTCTTGATTTCTAAGGAGGTACCCCCCTCAAATCAAGACATGTCTTGATTCCGAGGGAGTACCCCCCACATCAGGAATGTGTCTTGATTTCATGGGATTTCTTTGTGTCAGCACACTGACACTACCAGCTCAGAATCACTAGAGATACAGTATAAACAGCAATTCGTCGCAGCTATTGCTGTGCTGTGGCTATAACCGCTATATTGGACGAAAATCAGACAAATGCAGCTTCGGCAAAATCGCCAGCTATAGTAAATTCAGTAAAAATTTCTGTTGGTGATACATATGTAAAAATGTACCCAAAAATTTATTAAAATTGCAAATATTTTTAAACAACAACCGTCAAAAACGTTAGCCCCACGTTGTAGAAAAAGCCGCATGCAGAACTTCTTAAAAAAATTTAATATGCAAAAACAATATTAAGCTCTTGAACTCCTATAGTATAGTATTACAAGGTTATTTATTATACACGGTGGATTAGAAAAAATAAAAGAACGGTTGAGCTAGTGTCTATTTAGATAATTATCCTCTGAAAGCCTGTTTTTTTATTTTAAGCTATTGCCTATTGGGATAATTAACTTTCAGTTGTGACAACATTTCGAAGGCCTGTTAGGTTCAAGAAAAGGCTATGCACCTAAAGAAACAATCCAAGTCAATCAAAAATATCAGAAACGCAGTAAAATTGAGCTTCTGAACTAGTGAACTGTTCTTTGTTTAACAATATATGTAACGCGAAGCCAACTGTTTATAGAGACTTTAAGGGTGGATTTTACAAAGGTGGTTTTACTAAACCATGGTTTTACACAGGTACGTTTTTATATGATTTGCACATAATTTCATTACGAAATATCGCCTGATTCGCTACGAATTTCGTAGATTTTCTTAAACGATGGTTTTAGCTCAGCTGAAATTTCAGCAAAACAGAGACCTGGGCCCGATTTATCGAAACAAAATGTTCGTCATCGAAAATGTTCGTCATCAAAAGTTCGTCATCGAAAATGTTGGTCATCGAAAATGTTCGTCATCAAAAATGTTTGTCATCGAAAAAGCAAATGTTCGTCATCGAAACTACATGTTCGTTACTGAAAAGACAAATGTTCGTCATCGAAAATGTTCATCAAAAATTTTGGATTGATCGAAACATTTTCGATGATGAACATTTGTTTTTTCAACAGTGATTTATCAAAAGACAAATGTTCGTCATCGAAAGTTCGTCATCAAAAATGTTCGTCATCGAGAAATTTTTCGATGACGAGCTTTGGTCTTTTAGAACATTAGTATGTTCTAAATGATAAAAGCTCGTCATCGAAAATTTTTTCGATGACGAACATCTCAACGGAGCTCGGTACCTCCGTTGAAAATTTCAACTGCGAACATCTTTAGGTACATAAGCAGCTGGCAGGAATTTTAATAGTAATATAAATAGCCAACCTTATTTATTATTAATTAAATATTAATATAAATAGCGCAGCTCATTTATTTTTAATGTTAATATTAATAAAATCATTGAAATTAAGTATTTTAATAACAATTTTCAATATTAATTATTAAAATAACGGTACTGCCGTATGGACATTGCGACCAACTGAACGGTAGAACGGCTGTTCAATTCATACCTTCGCCCGTACAGCCGTCTGCCACTTTGCCCGTCAGCCATATGTCCGTTCATCTATATAGAGACAAAAATTTTTCGTATACTAATTTTCGCCGTTTATCTCATTTTTATGGGGGGGGAGTGGCTATGAAGGTTGTAGTTACGTTTTCCAAATTTTAAACTGTATTTGTAGGTACAGTATGTCAATTTGTGAAATACAAAAAGGTCTAACCTGTTTTATTATCATAATTCTATAGGCGCTCGCCAACTTTGAAGTTTTTTCAGTTCATTTCTGCCTCCACGCCAGATTTTTTAAATTTTGCGCCACCCATTTTAAACGCCACCCTAAATTTTGCAAAATTTTCTAAAAATTTTGCAAAAAAGTGCCATTTTTTCTAAATTTTGCCCAAATTTTGGGGACCCTCCCCCCAGGGTCCTCGATTTTGGGGGGGTCCCCCCCTCCTCCCCTCATACATGTATGACAGGCACCCACCCCACCATAAAAATTTGTTAAACGGCGAAAATTAGTATGAGAAAAAAAAAGCCATTTTATCATATGGGCCGGTTTATTTTGACCTTTGTGTTCACTATTGACTTTTGTCTCAAGAGTACTCATTGGCACGACATATATACTAAACCGCACTATTTCACTGCTCAAAAATATGACCTTAGACCCAAGCTATGCGCGTTTGCCTTAAAAAATTAGAATTAAAAAACGGATTATATATACAGGCTTTGTCCGTATGCCCTACTGAAGTATGAATCGAACCTAATAACTGTTGAATGAATAACTGATATCTGTGACCATATCTGCAAAGAAAATTGGCTGGCCGTTTCAAACATTTGGTTCAGGCGTACTTAATTTTTAAGACCGGTTCATATATACTTGTCCTGAAGAACACAGCGGGACAAGGACTAAAACAAATTTCGGTCAGCTGCTGTGAAGAATTAACGGAAGCGTTTTAGAAAATTTTTGTATTTCGGTCTGGAATTGACGTCAAATATCTTTATGCCAAAAATCTGTTTATTTGGCCAGGTAATCTTGGAATTGCTCAAGGACAAAATGATAGGGACAAGGGCGAGTTTATGAAGGGAACTCTGTGAAATCATAACCAGCTTTTCAGCTTTTCTGAACTATTAAATTAATTTTCTTTCGGCAAAATGATTTACGTAAAGTTTTTCAAAACTTTGTTTAATGGTGAAAAGTTGAAACAAAATAATATTAAACTTTGAGAGTTTGCCACTATCTATTGACACAGACACAGAACCACTAAATTCAATACTTTAATGTCCTCAATTTTAGTAGTATTAGGTAGTCTTAGGTAGTAGCAGTAGTAGTAGTAGTATTGGTAGTAGTTAGTAGTAGTTATTATTATTATTATTATTAGAGAAGTTTAACTTTAATGAAAATGTTTTAATTCAGAATGTTTAGACTTAAAGCGACTGATCTAATTTCGAACGCTGAAAATTTCAATGATGAACATTTTCGATGACGAACATTTTCGATGACGAACGTTTGCTTTTTCGATGACGAACATTTGCTTTATCGATGACGAGCATTTGCTTTTTCGATGACGAACATTTGCTTTTTCGATGACGAACATTTGCTTTTTCGATGACGAACATTTGCTTTTTTATGACGAACATTTTTGATGACGAACATTTTCGATGACGAACATTTGTTTTTTCGATGACGAACTCGCCGTTGAAAAAGCAAATGTTCGTCATCGAAAAAGCAAATGTTCGTCATCGAAAATGTTCGTCATCAAAAATGTTTTCGAATGTCATCGAAAATGTTTCGATCAATCTAAAATTTTCGATGACGAACATTTTCGACGACGAACATTTCTGATGACGAACATTTTGCTTCGACCAATCGGGCCCTGCTATGCTGCAGGTTTCAAATTTCAATTTTTTTGAGCCGAAAGAGCCGAAATGATGGATCAAAAACAGGCTGGAATCGATTTACGTTTATTAGACTCCATACAGTGACTAAATCAGTTGTCTCAAATTTGGGTGGAAATAGACTGACTGGTTGGCCTTCTGCTCTGAACTTATTGCTCATTGTCAATCTTGATGCCGTCACAAAATTTACTAAAATGCTACTAGACGAAACAAAAAGTTTGATGTGACTGTGCAAAAAAACGTGCCTGGTGTCTGTTTTGTGAGCAAGTACGTATTGTGAGCAGCACAATGCGTATGAGCAAGAAAGTTAAGATTATAGTAAATGGATATTTAATCACGCCTCCATATGAAAATACCTTATTTATTACGATCCGAACGTCAGGCTCGCGCCAAAGTGTTGTAAGCTTGTTCAGGTTTGGTACTCTTCAGTTTTAGCTGTACTGTTTCTGGGATTTGTCCCGTCGTTTCTACCTAATTATTTGCTAATTGGCGTTTAATTCGTAGTTTATTAAGCTACGTCAGTCTACACAAATGTTTGATGCCAGGTAGATACGATATCACCACGAGTTCAAAGATATGTAATAGTGTCTCACTTTATTGAAAAAAAGTGATACTCTTTCCTGTCTGCCTGTGGTTTAGCGCAGGCAATTGCGATTGACGTTGTTGACCTATCTGTTGAAGTTTTATTAACCTTTTCATGCCGGGACTTTCTCTGTCAAGGCAGCCGGACTCTGACACCCTCTAGTTTTTTGGCCATTGGCCATAGGCTAGCTACGTGCGTCGTAGAGATATCGTAAAACCGCAATTCGACAGAGAAATAAATGGTGAACAAAACATAATCCGGCGATTAAGGGTCTGGGACCACCGTTTTTGAGTTTATAAGCGCCCAAAGTTGAAAGTTTGTGAAAATTCGCGCAGTCGCTCAGGCATGTTATTAACACAGAAACCATGCGCTTTCCATAGTTGAATGCTAGAAATAAACTACAATATCCGCTGTATCTGATGCACAAAAAGCTGACTGCCGGAGTTGCGATTAATTAGCATAATGTGGCCATAAAGAAAATACTAGGCATGGGTACGTTTAAACGGTTTGAACCGTTTCAACGCTTTTAAACGTTTAAACGGTTTGGAACCGTTTAAACGTTTACGGGTTCAAAAAACGCGGTTTTCAACCGTTTAACGTTTAATTCTTCATTTTAAGTATGTATAATGCCTATTATTAATAGTAAAGCCACCGGATGGTTTGCCGACAGTTTCTAGACTCCAAAACGGTCAGGTTCAGTGCGCATACAGCGAAAACCGAACGTGTAGCCATCTCTGATTAACTCACATTAAAGCCCGGTTCATACTTCGTGCTTTGTGTTTTGTGTTTTGTGTTTTAGTGTTTTTGTGTTTTCGTGCTCTGTTTTTTGTGCTTTCTCGGTTCATACTTCGTGTTTTGTGTTTTGTGTTTTAGTGTTTTAGTGTTTTGTGTTCTCCGGTTCATACTTTGTGCTTTTGTGTTTTGTGTTTTTTGAATTGTGCTTTTGTGTTTTTGCAGTTTATACTTCGTGTTTTTGTGTTTTCCTGTTTTGTGCTTTTGTCTTTTGTGTTTTTCGGTTCATACTTTGTGCTTTAAGTTTTTGATTTGTGCTTTTGTGTTTTCGGTGTGCTTTGGGTGTGTTTTCGAAACATGGACCATGTTCATCTTTTTAAAATGTGTTTTGTGTTTATCCAATCAAAATTAACTAATTATTCTCATACTGTTTTCTACAATATTATATTTGTAAATTGGACAATTTTTTATGTCTTCGGAGTTTAAGATTGTTTAGAACTTTTTAAAAATTTTTTAGACAGTATTATATAATTTTTAACTATGTAAGTAAAAGCAGCAACAAATACAAACCATAATTCCGGCTCCATAATCTAAAGCAAATTAAGCTATTTGGGGGAAAATAAAAAATAAATAAAGAAAAATTATAATGTCAGACTTAATTAACTACATAAATACGACATCAGACTTGACTAATAACACAATGTAACAACCAATTTTTTCAGTTAAAGGGCTGAATATTTTAAATTTGACAATTCAATCTGATTGAAAAATAAAAACACGTGACGTGTGTTTTGTGGTTTTGTGCTTTCGAGTATAAACTGGATTGTGCTAAGCACAAAAGCACAAAAGCACAAAATCACTCTGAAAAAACACAAAACACAAATGTTCAACAGAATTCCAAAAAACACAAAATTTTCATGTCTGAAAACACAGGATCAAAAGCACAAAACACAAAACACAAAAGCACAGACGAAAACTCAAATTTCGGAGATGAACAGAAAAGCACAAAACACTGGGCGAAAACACAAACACAAAACACAAAAACACAAAACACAAAACACAAAACATGAAGTATGAACCAGGCTTAAGAACCAACACGCACACACATAACAATGCATTTTTTGGACCTACCAATATTTCAAGTGGAATTATGTACAGTAGCAGAAGGTACGTGCTAAACTGAGCAATCTCTATATAGTATATACGCGGCGGCTGAGGCTGCCGCGTAAGAACAGATCATACCCATGAACGTAGTAACAGCTAGAAAATTAGACATAATGATACGCAATATTATTAGGCTATTCAGCTGAATAAGAACAAAGTGAAACTATGCAAAACAAAACTGTACAAAAATAGTTAAGTATATAAAATGCTAAAAAATGACTTGGCCTAACTTTAGACCAGCCAATATGGTAGTCTAACTTTCACAGTGCCTGTGAAGCAGACATACAACACAGAACAAAATTTGGAACACTCAAAATTTGGAATCATATGTATATGTCCCATGTTGCTACTTGCTAGACTTGGACTGGGTCTAAACGTTCGTTTAACTAGACTGCATTTAAACGCAGCCTAAAACTTAAACTGGCTCTAACATGAATGCACTTTGTGAATCCCTCTTCTGAAGTCCGCCAACAACAATAAACTAACCAATGATCCACCTACCGTAATCTTTGTTGCCAGTTGACGTTATGTCCCTATAGCCTATAGCCCTAGTTAATGATTTTGATGCAAACCATTTAAGGTGGTAGTAACGTTTTCGACAGTTTTGCAGGTGTAACACTTGACAACTTCCGATTAATTTTCAATCAATAATTCATAGTACGCATATCAATTTAGGAAACTATAATTTATTATGAGATAAATGCTTGCTAAAATAGATTGAAACAATCATTTTTCATTTTCACAGAAAATATTTTTCAGCCAGTTATGACAATTTTTCGTAAATTTTATGTTTAGCTAAGCCAAAGTAGTAGCTAGTCAAAACGGCCGTTTATTGAAAAAAAAATGACACACGGGCATGTTAAAAACCTTCAATTTAGATGCCAAAACTTATCCTTCCGATTTTCACTTTTTGAGATTACGTCACATTTATGTAACATTTCTTTTTGAACTAAAGTACATTATACAAAAGTCCGCAAAACTTGACAACTACAAAAAGGATTTTGTTCAAAGTTTGGGGTAAGTTGGCACACATATGTGTCTACTTTATACTAAAATTTCAAAAATTTTGTTTGCTTAAATTTTGCGTTACATCAATTTCATTCACAGAAATCTGTAAAAATGTACTTCCGTGGACTAAATCTCAAGTCTCGATGTTGCAATCTTTTCATGCGTTACCTTACATGTTTTTTAGACAATTTCTGATGTGTCAATTTTTTTATTTGTATTAATTTAGCCTATTTCGTGAAAAAATTAGATTCAAAAATTCGTATATTTTTCAAAATTTGAAAAAATTCAAAATTAAAGGTCCGTAACTTCTTTTCTGCATCATATAAATGCACCAAACTTAGCATTAAAATTTACCCTGTTATTGGCTATGTTGCTATGAAGAATGAAATTAGTTGGAGTTACACTGTCAATTTTACAAGCAAAACAAGAAAATTGCAAAAATTCACGAAATTTGACTACTTTGACAGTGTCTGCTAACTAGCTTGTTACAGATTTAAGCTAGATAATGTGCATAAGTGTAGTTTCAGTCAAGTTCTTTAACGTGAAAAAGACAGCTATTAAATTCATTGAGTCGATCAAAAGTTATAGCACGTTATAAAAACTGTCGAAAACGTAACTACCACCTTAAAAGAGAGCTGACAACATAAAACATAATGCCTCAGCGTCTCACAGGAAAGTACACACTGATAATATGTATATAAATATATGTAAATGCCTGAAGGTAATCGAAAAAACATTGACTCAGACCCAGGAATTGCTTGCTGGTCTGTTTTCTAAAACTTAAAGGATATTTTTCTCCTGTCTGCACGCCCAGCAGATCAGCAGCGTGTAACGAGTCAATAACTTTATAATGCCGGAAAAAACGCGTCAGGGTACATAATATGTATGAATGAATGTCCAGCCCATTAGGATCAATGGGGTTATGACCAGCTTATGGGCAAAAAAACAAAAGTTTTCAATAAATAAATCTGTCTAAAAGCGGAAAATCTGTTAGTTATCTGTGAAGTATGTCTAAAAAGTGCGAAAGCGTGAAAACCAATTAAAAATTACGTCTATCTAAAGTTTAACGAAACAACCGCTCAACGTATTCAATTTTTTTTAAGTGACGCGTAAATTGACTGGCTTAGCAAAAAGAGTTTTTCGACCAATTTTCACGACAGTCGGTCTGCTGTTTTGGCCAGTAATTGATTATTGACCATGTGTTGAGTCTATGTCAATGTCCGTTGCCTTCACTGTGAATTATGTAGAGTGGATTCAGTTTATACAATACACAATTTTTAGCGAAGCTACATAGAAAACGAATTGATTAGCTTTAATTTATTAAGGCCTATTCACACGAGGACGAGGGCTCATTTTGCTCCATGGCGAACGCATTCTGTTTTCACACTGCCCGCTGCATTATTTCACACATGCGTGTGCGTGTGCGCGCGCTCATGCGCCCGTTCGCGCGCCGGCTCATGCGCCCGTTCATGCTCCCTCGTGTGAATAGGCCTTTATGCAAGTCATTTAAATTACCGCTATCTAGTACAAAACGTTACAAAAGCCACAAAACCATTCGACGTGACCAAAGTGTATAAAGTTAATTACCTAGACTCAACTCATAGGACTAGTGATTTATATGCGAAACTGTAACTATAGATATAATACATATCTCTAAGTCATGTACCAAGATATCAGGCTGGAATTGAGCAAGGTTTCAGACAATTTTATTTTTAACCTGTCGGACTGATAATTTTCTGGGTAAGATGGGATGGGATGGGATGAATGAATGGAACTTCCGCCCCTATAATTCTTATAACTGTGCACTCTGGCTACTCAGCGAATTATGGACCCTCCACAGACTCTCCTGATGCTAGCCCGGTTCATAATTTGTGCTTTAGTGCTTTTGCATTGTGCTTTCCAATGTTTGACAATTTGTGCTTTTGACAAATTCAAAAGCACTGTGCTTTGTGCTTTTAGTGCTTTGTGCTTTCGACTGTGTCTTGGGATGTTTGACATCGAATGTTTCGCAGCACTGTGCTTTAGTGCTTTGTGCTTTACGTCAGTGCTTTGATGCTTTGAAAACTTGTGCTTTTGGTGGTGCTCGAAGCACTGCAGTCTGTGCTTTGAGCTGTGCTTCACACTTTGTGCTTTTGGTGACAGAATTTGTCCCCAAAAGCACTGCTTGAACCACGTGAGCAATACTATTGGTTATAATATACAGTGTATGTTTTCTGTAGTTTAGTTTTGTTTTATTCAACTTGCGTATTTTACTGGACAGGCAATTGTATTATAGGTATAATACATATAATAAAAATTATAGCCTGCTGGACGTTCTAAAAATTGAGCGTTATTAGTCTTAACGGCCGCTTGCACCAACCTTATTCTCCAGCTATTCTTATTCTTTTGCTATTCTCGAGTGCTGTTCACCATTTTACAATTTTCAGAAATTATATTTAATGTATGGTAATTAGTTAATGTGGACTTATTATCGAGGTAACATTGAAAACAAATCTAAAGAATACGTCTTTCGGGTTGAATGAGATCAGCTATTCGTGAGTTATTCTATTCTCGAGCTATTCTATTTTGGTGCAAGCCAGTGTTAGCAACATTTTTAAAATTCGATAATCAGGGGCCCATTGCTGTACAGAATTAGAGTGTTTGTTTAGTCCGATATGCCATTTCTAAATCACACACTGAACTAAGTTCAGTCCGTTTAATCCGGTAAAGTCATTGACCACAGGACAACTTCGAGAATATCTGCTAAGTTTGTTTTAAAAACAAATACAAATTTTCTGTTAAATTTGCTATTTTTGTTGTCTTCACTTACGGACGATTTTTGGTGTGGTCTTTGACAAAAGTCATGCTATCGAAAGAATTTGGACTTTTTAGGAGGCCCAGGGTCACCACTGCGCTGACGAAGTGAGCGCATGATTCGGTTGAAGTAGTTATACTCACTTCACGCTGATTGGCTAAGCACTAAAGCACTGCCAAAAATGTTTGACAGTGCCAAACATTCAAAAGCACTTACAAAAGCACTAAAGCACTTCCAAAAGCCCGAAGCACTAAAGCACGAAGTATGAACCGGGAAAGTACATTTTCAAAAGCACAAAGCACTAAAGCACTAAAGCACAAAGTATGAACCGAAAAAGCACTAATTCAAAAGCACAAAGCACAAAAACACTAAAGCACGAAGTATGAACCGAGAAAGCACAAACTCAAAAGCACCAAAGTTCTAAAGCACAAAAGCACGAAGTATGAACCGAGGAAGGACAAGTCAAACGCACAAAGCACAAAAGCACTAAAGTATGAAGTATGAAACAGAGAAAGCACGAAGCACGAAGCACGGAAGCGCCAAAGCATTGATATAGCACGAAGGATTTCTAGAACCGGGCTTTAGGGGTAAAGCCCGGTTCCTACATGTCCTTAACAACACATGGACAGGGAAAAGGACCATTTTGTTAAGTTATTGTAAAAGAAATTTTGGCCAAATCATTGCGTCTACCTTTTTGCAAACGAGTTTTACTTGACCTGAACTTTTTGTGTTCGAAAAAAGGGCTCATTTGGCCATGTAGTTTTCTGAAACTGCTTAGGGACAAATTGATAGGGACAAAGATAAGGACGAGTATGAACCGGGCTTAAGGGTGACAAACAACAGTATATTGGATATATATACCTTAAGCAGAAGGCTGTAGATTAGCTCAGTTGTTTGGTTTTTTGCAATAAAAACTATGGGTGGAATTCACAAAGGTGGTTTCATTAAACCATGGTTTTTTTAAATGATTTGCACATAATTTCATTACGAAAAATCTCCTGATTTGTTACGAGTCTTGTACATATTTTCCTAAACCATGGTTTTTAGTGCAGTTGAAATCTGAAATTGGTTTTGCTGATATTTTGGTTTTGCTGAAGCTTCAGCTGAGCTAAAACCATGGTTTAAGAAAATCTGCGAATTCGCAACGAATCCAGCTATATTTCTTAACGAAATTATCTGCAAATCATATAAAAACGCACGTAAATCCATGGTTTAGTAAAACCAACTTTGTGTAATCCAGCCTATGAGTTCAAGTTCGTTGCAGGAACAATCCACTTTCTTCGCAATAGTTAATACTCTTTGATGAAAATAAATGAAGAAATAGTTTTCACTCCT
>JASANF010016939.1:0-84290 GCA_030248245.1 Trissonchulus sp. WLG1_4
TCTAGAGAATTGCTGTTTGTACCAAATGAAGCGCAGCAAAGTGAACAAAAGCTCCAATCAATCCCAAAGCGTAAACGTGCTATTTAATTTGTTTTAGATAATGTTTCATTGTAACTGGTGTCTATCATTGTTTTCTAGAAGGGACAATCTCAATGCTCATGTGCTCAAATGTCATGCGGATAAAACTGAAATATTCACTTGTCCGATTTGCAACAAGGTTTTTAAATCTGAAACGTGGCTGATTAAGCATGCCGAAAAACATGGTAATTCCAAACTCATTGAAAAGTCAAAAAACGCAACCAAGGACGATGAAAAAAAAACAAGCCATTTTTAATTGACGAATACTACAGTATTCAAACAATCTATGTGAAAAGAAGCAATAACTTGAAAACAACTGTTAAAGATTTTGAGATAAAATTTAACCCTTTGACTCGCATTGGGAACCTCAGGTACCACACATGGTGGATGCCGTAAAAGAGGCTATAAATCTTGGCTAGCTTATTCTAGTCAACTGATCTTCGACTTGTTTTTTTCAGAAATCGCAGATCTTTGCATTTATGGGCCCAATTTTAGTCCTGCTGCCACACAACAAAACCTATGCTTGATTAAGCACTGTGAAAATTTGACTTTTTTTCATCGCAAAAGTAGTATTTTCTTTCCAGCCTCATTATGATATTTGATCGCAACTCTGGCAGTCTGCTTTTTGTGCATCAGATAGAGCGGAAATTGTAGTTTATTTTTAGCTGTCAACTATGATAGGCGCACGGTTGCTGTGTTAATACTCTAGGGTGAGGTACATATTATGCCTGAGCGATGGCGCAAAATTTGCACAAACTTTCATCTTTGAGCGCTTATAACACAAAAACGGTGCGTCCTAGACCCTTAGTTGACTGATTATGTTTTGTTCACCATTAAATTGTCTATCGAATGGTGGTTTCGCCAGCTCTCTACGACGCACGTAGCTCGAGCAATGGCCATAAAACTGGAAGGTGTCAAAGTTTGGCTGCCTAGATAGAGAACCTCTGGTCGTCAAAGGGTTAAAAATTTAAAACATATTGACGGAACCGATTTATATGAAAAACTACACGAAGTAATGGACAATGTTTTTCGACGTGTTGGAAATGAAATTCAAAATAAAGACTACATGAGGCTTGTCTTACAAAGTTCAAACTTAAACTATCCCACTGCATTACCGTTCACGAAAATGGAAGAAGCAGACGTAGATATGGTCATGGATAGAATTATTAATGTTCTGAATAGTAATGAAGACTTTCGTTAGATAATACAGTCACCTTAAACTTAATTCATACAGAATTTCCTCAAGGAGGATCGAATAAACTCAATCGTTTTCGAAATTGGTATCAAACGACAAAAAGGAGTTTAATAATAATTAAAAATTCAGACCAAATGTGTTGTGCTCGAGCTATTGTTGTTGGAAAACACATAGCTAAGTATAATTTGGATTGCCGTAACAAACACATAATTAATCCATGCAATGACAAAAGTCCTCAACTTGACTAGGCAGTAAAGTTGCATACGATAGCTTCGGTCCCTTTTGGCAAATGTGGTATAGATGAAGTGAAAAAGTTCCAAGCAGTACTGCCTAATTATCAGATCAGCATTTTTTCTTTTGAACTTGACTGCGAACGAACTTACAGTGGACCGCAAAGGGACAAAAAATCAATCTTTTGTTATACGATGGACATTTTGATGTTATAACAAGGCTGCTAGCTTTTTTAAATAAAAGAAAATTTTGCAACAATTGTGGAAAAGGATATTTTGGATGTGTTCATGAATGTATTGAAGCCTGTCGCTTTTGTAAACAGAGCAATTGTCAAAACAAGACTGGGGATAGTGCACAGGGTTTTTTTTGTCCTGGGCCCGATTGTATAAAGAATTTTAACGGCCGTTGAAATTTCAACGGCCGTTGAAATTTGAACGGCCGTTGAAATTTTGCCGATTTTTATAAAAATTTCAACGGCCGTTTATTTCGACGGCCGTTGAGAAATTCTTTGTTGAAATCTACATTTTTTCCATTGCTATTTAACATATTCAACTGCCGTTCAAAATGTTTCGATTGTATGAAACTCCGTTGAAAATTTTCAACGGAGGTTTTCAGCAATTTTCACAGCGATTTTATAAACAAAATTTGTCCGTTGAAATAAACGGATTTTCAACAATTTCTCCGTTGAAAACACGCGACTAATCATTTTTTCCAGCTACTCGTTCTCAATTTTTAAAAATTTCAACGGCCGTTTAGTTCAACGGCCGTTGAACGGCCATTGAGTTCAACGGACCGACAAAGCTCCGTTGAAAATATGCAATTTTCAAAATTTGTTGCAAGTTTTTTGTTTACTTGTTAACATCAAACATCAAAAGAACATTGATAATCGAATTATAAATTCATAACTTTATATAGTTAATGAAATAATTTAACATTAAAAATCAAATTTTCAAATTATTGCTAGTACAAAATTACACACAGTTTGGGAGGGTAATATTAGCAAAAATGGGCAAATTTCTTTCCTTGTTTGCAACTAAGGGCCTATTCCTTTACCGGATTAAAAGGTTAATTATAATCGGACTAAACGGTTTAAAAATTATGCTGAAAAATTCCATTCCAAAACCTCCGGATTAAATTAAACGGACTTAGCTTATAGCGCACTGTTTTTTAATCGGACTAAACGGACTTAACTATGCACGCTAATGTTAAGCGTGCAAAATCCGTTTAGTCCAGTGGTAGTTTTGGAATGTTGTTTGACTGGAATTAAGTCGCCGACTTCTTTTAACTCGTTTAGTCCGTTTAACCCGATTTGCAATTCCCAAACCTCGGACTAAAATAAGTCCAGTCCTTTTAATCCGGTAAAGGAATTGGCCCCTAAGTTACACGAAGTTATGTTCTAAAATCTTAAAATTCTCCGTTGAAATTTCAACGGCCGTTGAAATTTCAACGGCCGTTGAAATTTCAACGGCCGTTCAACGGCCGTTTATCTCAACGGACTTTTTTTTGATGAAGTCAAACGACATTATGTTCTAAAAATCTTAAATTTCTCCGGTGAAATTTCAACGGCCGTTGAACGGCCGTTCATTTCAACGGCCGTTTATCTCAACGGACTTTTCTTTATAAAATCACTGTTGAAATTCACAATTTTCTCTGCCAAAATCACATGATTTGATCGTTTATAAAATTCAAACAATTTAAACGGCCGTTCATTTCAACGGCCGTTGAGTTCAACGGCCGTTGAAATGTTTATACATTTGGGCCCTGATTGTAATCGTTATTGGCAAACTCATTCCTGTTTTGCTAACCGTAAACTGGCAATATAGTAGAGACGCCAAATGTGAACCACCTAAAATTTGACACCTAAACTGCCGATACTTAGACGGATATTTCTCATGAATAAGTAGAGCAAATAAGCTAAAACTTTACTGTAATATTGACTAATAGTTCGTGCAACTTTCTGCTAAATCTTGTGCCGCGACACTAACTTTAGGTTAAGTTCTGTGACTTTTAAATTCAAATATTTGGATTTGGTGCACATTAGGAGACAGGGCCTAAAGTGAACCGGCCGTGCCCTTGACTGCACCAGTCCACATTTTACGGTAAAAACTAGTGGAAACGCTACTTTGAATAATGTAAATTGTAGCAAAATGTGTGAACTGAACGCGTGAAAAAAAATTTGTGAAATCGTTTAGTGTAAGATGAGAAAATGCAGATCCAAAACAAGCAATTTGCAGACATCGGAACACCCTAACCACTGTACTAATGTGAAAGTTGTTATTAAAATACATAATAAACAGTTCTGCGAATCGTATTTCAGTTGTTTGCAACATTGTCTCAATCGTGCATTTCAATATCGATATTTTACAATGCATTTTGTGTTCTGTTTAAGGGCCTTAAACTGCACCAATTTCTTCTACTTTGTTGTGCCTAAAAGTGCACCAAATTTGGAGGCGCTAAAATTGTATCAAAATCGTAGAATTTGATCTTGTTTTTAATTGTGGAGTTTCTTGAGTGCATACACTATTCTGACAAAAAATTTCCATTCAAAATTCTGCTGTATGGCTATGTAATAAAGGCATTAATAATGGTGCAAAATAGGGCGCCTGGTGCACATTCAAATCTAGGGTGGTGCACATTAGGGGCAAATTGCAGGATTTGGTGCACCGCAGAAAAACGCCTCTCAAGATCGTTACGTGCAGTTTTATGTTTTATAATGTACAAATTCCAAATCAGCAAAAATTTTTGAGTGTAGAAGTGTCAAAAATGCATTCACTTTACGCTAAATTTTTGGTATTATTAAAGATTTTCCAAAAAACGGTCAGAGGTCCTGTCCACTTGGACAGCACGCATTTTTCAGTTGAAAAAGTTTGTTGCATCATTGTACATTGCTTCTTGTACGCACATCTTTCAAACTGGTGTCGTGGATAGTGATTTAATTCCTCTATCATATGGTGCCACTTTCAAGACGAGACTTGCATTAGCGTTGAAGTTACATTCATTTGAACAACCGAATGGTGCACATTAGGACTGGTTCACTTTTGGCGTCTCTACTATATGTAACTTGTACAAAAAGTGTAACAAATGTAACAAAGTAATAGTCACAAGAAAGATCAATCCTGATAAGCACAAATGTGGTTTAGCAAAGTATGGAGTATGCAAATGTTGGTTCCCAGCTACGGAAAAAAATCACATTTGTTATATTGAAAAGCCTAACATAGCAGCTACAGCAATTGACTACATTTATTATGACATTAAAGCGACTCAAAAAACCGGAATACACAGACCTAATTTAGTTGTTCTTCAAACATCAGACGGCAACTTTTACAGTTTCTGCGGTGAAAGTTGCATTGCTGATTTCATGCAGTTTCTTTTTGCTCGGATTCTCTACTTCGGATTTCGAAAAAGATTTTGCAAATTTGAATCCGGATTTCGGACGGATCCTCAACTTCAGTCAGACTTCGGTTAGGTATAACTAACTTCTGAGTTTCTGACTTTCGACTTCGTACAAAACAAAGAACATGCGTTCACACTTCAAATAAAAGACTTCAGTGCGGATTTTAGACTCCGTACTTTGGAAAAAGTCTAACTTCATCTCATGTGCACTGCACAAGTGCCAACAACAGGAGAATGAATAGGCTATGCTCTTGCTCGGCTATTGAACGCGTATTCCGCCACTTAGGGCGGTCGGTTGTTATTTTTACGCGTACAACTTGTCAGCCACCATGTACCACTGCACTTTTTTAGCGAGTCGTTATGACCAATCAGTTGTAACTACCTTTTTTACTCTTAGTCAACTTTCGTCGTGAATGAAGTAACCTGTCATTTTTGCGGTAGTTGCATACTTGCATCTACAAAAACAAGCCCAATCTGCGACAAAACCTTCAGTAAGTATTAACAAGAGTACATAATAGTGTCTCACTCTTTATAGAAGAAGAGTGAGACAAGAAGCGACCTTCGCTTCTGATTGGCTGGACGCCTGTGCACGTGCTCCAATCAGCACACGGGCCACGATTACAGCCATTACATTGTTAAATTTTACCATGATCGGTCGGGTTGGGGGGTTTTTTGTTTTTTTTGTTCCGAATTGTATTTTGCCAACATTTTTATCCCCGTTTTCAGGAATTATTGCTAGTATGCGCTGACTATGATGTTAACTCGTAAGTTAAATGTGTTGTTGACAAATTTCAGGCAATAGCACGTGAGGCTGCCTGCGTGCTGACTGGAGCACGTGCACAGGCGTCCAGCCAATCAGAAGCTAAGGTCGCTTCTGATTGGCTACCCACATATTCCATAAAACGGCAACATGTGGGCTGGAAATGACGAGCGCATCTGCCTGCGCTATAACACAGGCAGAAAGGAGTGTCTCACTCTTCTTCTATAAAGAGTGGGACACTATTATGTACTCTTGGTATTAAGCAACACTTTCAAGTAAGCTGACCAGTGGGTCAGTTAAAACCTGTTGTGCAGCAGTTATTTTACTTCAAATTGTGTAATATAAAAAATTGACGTTATTTTTTCAGCAAACTGTGTATGCAAAATATTGAAGGTGTTTTTATCGTACAACAAATTGTGTAAAAATAAGCTAGAAGTCTCTCAAACGAAAAAATGATGCATCAAAACACCATTATAATTCAAAAGTCATGGTGAGCTCCGTCTTTTGATTAAAGAGTGTATTAAATCAATTTCTAGTCTGCAGGTACATTTCGAAGGAAAAAATAAAACTATATTAATAAAACGAAGCAATCAAATTTGGAAAAAGCATCTCGTTCATAGGCTAAGGCCAACATGACATGCTTTGAGTGACTAATGAAAAGTGAAATCCTGAAGATCCATATTTATTTCTAGTTTAAGGGAAAATAAATATAGGGCAAAAGAAAACTTATTAAAAACTGCAAATTTAGCATAAGTTTAAAAAAAAGTTGCCGAAACCCGGGATCGAACGAGGAACCTTTAAACCTAACGCACTCTCAACTGTGCTATTTCGGCTTGCTAATAATCGTTTAAGTCAACATGACAACTGGTGCTCTGGGATTACAAGCATAAGATATCGTTAACTTAAGGGGGTAGTGTCGCGAAAGCAGTCGATTTTGCGCGACTGTGAAACTTGTTCAGTAAAATGTTAGAAATTGTTCTTTCTATATTTTAAAAATCTACCAAAAGGCAAATTATTTTGCCAAGTTTCAGCAAAATTGGTACAGCATATAGCCTAGTTTGCAATAATGTCTCAAAGTCGGAAAAATGACGAAAAAAAAACCTATTCACAATCCATTTTTTAGTCACATTTATCAATTTTTCTGTTTAGTTTTTTTACACAGACTCATAGCACATATGTTGTAGTTTATGCACACAAAATTTAGTGCAGATTACTGCAGCGGCTGTGGAGTAATACTAGTTTGCACTGTGAAGGTGTACTTAAACTGTAAAATAGTAACAGCAATAATGATAAATTGTGGAAAATCTAGACGTTTATTTTCAAATCAGAAGAAAAACGAACCTTCAATTTTCTTTTTTCTTATTTGTCGCAAAAAATTGTGCGTCCACACATGATGTGTACTTCACAAGCTGGCCAATCTGATATCTGGCTTGATTTTTCGAACTTTTAGGTCCCTATTGTGTGATGTCTGGCTTACTAATGACGATTGGTCCAAGATATTTGTCAATATTGATAGTGTGATGTCTGGCAGTAATTATTTGATACCATACAGCGCAGGGTGGACGCGGGTCGTGGGTACCCGCGGGTACCCGCGGGTTGGGTTGGGTTGGGTCGGAAAGTTTTAGCCGTGGGTCGACCCGCGGGTACCCACTTCAGGCTGCGCGGGTCGAAAAAAATTTTTCTGACCCGCGGAAACTGAAACCTGAAGAAATTGTCGACAACGGTCCCCCCTTGGTTTTTATAGCCCGGCCAAAAAAATTTCGGATGCGTCTCCAATTGACAAATTTTGGTCTAAAATTTTAAAAAATTCTAAATTTTTTCTGGGGGCTGCCGCTCCCAGACCCCTGCAAACTCTGTGGCTTACTCTTCCTTGTTATTAACTTTCATGAAAGCCTATATATGCTTGTCTACTAGAGTACATTATGCTGTATTTACTTGTGTAATAGACTGTCTGATATGAAGTTCCCACCTTTTGTTTTTATTTTACCTGTCATAAAATTGTTTGATTACGTCTCCAGTTGAACAAATTTGTCTGAAAATTTAAAAAACCTCCATTTTTTCTGACGGCTGCCGCCGCTAGATCCCCGCAACAGTTAGTTTAATTAATCTAAATGACCAAATTTACATTTTGTTATGTAAGCCACTTCGCCAATAAGTGTAAAAATAATTGGATTCTGGGGGCTGAGGCGCTCAGACCCCGCAATAGTGAGTTTAAACAAGTGAGCAAAAAAGTGGACAAGGTGCGACCCCCCTTTTCAAAATCCTGCCTACACGCTTGTGTATAATGTACGTTATGGTTATAGAGTGGTGGGTCAAAGTGGGTCGCGGGTCGGGTTTTACGGCGCGGGTTGGGTCGCGGGTTACCCACGAGTCTAGAGCCGCGGGTTGGGTTGGGTCGCGGGTCGAAAATTTCGACCCGCGTCCACCCCTGATACAGCGTTGGACTAGCTTCTCATTGCATGTACTACTTCAAAACAAAAAGTTCTATTTTCACAGCCTATGAGCAAAACTGCTTTCGCGACACTACCCCCTTAACATCCATATTAAGATTTTGGTTCATCGATAATCAGTTCGTTGATGAATGTATATTTTCAGAATTTATTTTGAAATAAGTTTAATGTAACAAGGTTTGCTGTGTTATTATTACTTACTGATAGCTTGAGTCTGATGCACTGTTCCACTAAAATCATTCAGTTATTGAGATTATGATGTAGGAAGGAACCGGTTGGCTCAGACGGCAGCGCTTTGGATTAATAAACTGATGACAGATGGTTCGATTCCGTCCCTTACTTAACTTTTTTGAAACTGAAAAATTCATCAACGTAGCGGTGCACTGTAGATAGCTGTGTTCCACTGAACTACCAGTCTTTCAGTGTAATTTAACACTGGAATTCTAGGTGACACACGCACATACACATTTGAGCTGAAGTAAAACATGCATACAAATTTCTCTTGCACAGTTTAGTGTTACAACGCCAAAATCAAAATTAAAGACCTGTTGTGCTGTGGCACAACAGGAAAAAGCGCAGTGGCACATGCGATTTGCTTGCCTTTCTAGATTATGCCTCGGTCTTTGTCTTCCCGTTCACGGTCGGCTTCTCAGTCGTCTCTCGGAGCCTGATGTGGGTCTGATTCGGCATCAAGCCGTAGTTCGGGAAGTGACAGTGAGTCCGATCAGTCGAGTAACCACGCAGATAAGTCGCCTGCACCAGTCGCCCCTAGCGGCCAGGAAGCCAACAAAGCTCCGGACCCGTCCTTTATCCAAAATGCGCGTGCTCAGCCCGCGGTTCCATAGAATGCGGAAATGGTGTCGCCGTTGGAGAAAATAACTTCTAAACTGAACCGGGCTTCATCCATCAGCCTATGCTCACGATGTGAAACATTTACAATTCATTTTTGAAGTAAAAGTTTTAATTACAACTGAAATTGTACAATTATAACAATTCAAAAAATGATACAATAATAATAGGAAAGAATCAAGGAATAATGCACAACCACAGCGAAATTTATCGAATATTCAGCTATATATATAAAGTACGAGCCTTTTGAAATAGTACGCAGTTATGCACCTAGTTTCAGCATGCAAAAATGGTTAAAAATACTATCCATAATACTACAAAGTGTTGTTCGCAAAGTCGTAATGAAACAATGGTAATTGCTAACTGATCGGAAACACGGCTGCAAAAACGAATTAAAATTGCGACTACACTTCTATAAAAGCCTGAACAGACACTAGACAGACAGGCACAAATTACACTGGGTCGACTCTTATTAAATACAGTCTAGTATCAAACAAGTGATCATCTGCAATAGTTGCACAGCCGGTTAATTAAAACAAGACCAACACAGCCCGAAACTTATTCACTTCGATAATCTATAGATTTCCCTGAAAAATAATGCTTTAGACCGAGTGAAAAGTTGAACACCTTTTGTAAATAAAAAAATTACAAATAACCTGCAAGGTATACCCGAAAAGACTCTAATGCGTTGTCTATACTAACTTATGAGACTAATCTAACATTGTAAAAAATACAATTTAAAAATCACAAACTACAAGGGGGTGCCACGACTACAAGCTTACAGGGTACCCTCGACTTGCATTGGCCGACTGCAAAAAAAACCACAACAACAATAATAACAACAACAACAACAACAAACTAAAACCCGTTTTAGTAAAATTTCGTTTTAATAGTGACAGTTGAATGTTGAAAACTGCATTTGAATGAAACAAGATTTTTCTAAATGAAACAAAACTAAAAAGGCATTTTTTCATAATCACAACACAATTATACTTTCGATGTGGTATCGCAGAGAAATTCAGTCACAATTTTATTAAATTCATCCGCATATCGTAAGTGAATATTGTGCTTTCCATCTGGCATAATGATAAGCCTGAAACAACACATATTATTTCAATTAAAAAATTTTAATCTAGTGGAAAACTAAACTAAATCAAAACTGACGTTAAAATTTAAAAAAACAAGCAAAAATATGATTAGTTAAGACAATCATATTTAACCCACGGCGATATGTGTGATTAACAATTTGATGCAATTTCATACTTGAGTTTTGCAGAAATTAATTTTATCACAACAGATAAATAAATAATTCTATTTCAAGCAGTAGCTTTATGCAAATTTTTTGCTACCACATTATGTAAAAGATCTTTAAAGGTATTCGCAAACCAATGTGATGTTTTTACAACCTCGCTGTATAAGTCACTAATTATCACTTTTTATCACGTTTTTCATTTATCAACATAAAAGAGAAATATCTGTATACGGATTGGCCGTCGCCGTATATATATGTTTAAGAAAATTTAAACATATACGCCTATTTCAAATAACGTATTTGCCTGTTAACTAAGAGGCAGGCAGCAGAGTGTCTCATTCTTCTTCTGTAAAGGTGAGACACCACTATGCTTTACTCATATTCTGGCGACAGCATCTGACTGCGCGTTATCACTGGCAGGCAGGATAGTGTCTCACTCACTCGTCTTCTGAGATCTCTGTGTAGTCGTTGTATGGCTGCTCAGTTTGATAATTTTTAGGTTCATTAAAAATTATAATTAACTAGTCACTTGCACAATTATTGTCTCGTGATAAAACTACTTTTAATTTAATATATTCTGCCAAACACGATTTCTAAACTTATCCTTGAACTAATTGTTTTATAAAACAGCTGCTGAGTGGGGTGCTTTTAAGATTTCTTTGAAATTATTTTGAGAAACAATGGAATCATTAACAGACAAAAAAGAAATCATCACTATAAAAAGAATAAAAATCAGCCCAGATACGACTTAAAGAAAAAACAGAAACAAAACTATGGTAGTTGAAAATTTAGAAACGTACAAATCATTCTCAATTCTAAAAGTTAAAATAGGTATGCTACATTTTCGGAGCTGCTTAGGCTCAATAAGTAATCATATTATGCTATGCAAATAACATATTAAGTAAACAGCATTAAGCCTATTTTGTAAAAAATGGCCTTCTAAAACAGACTTGGGTAATTTAAGTTTAAGAGGCATTAAGTAATCCCTGTTACATTTAGATAATTCGCTTGCGACTATAGTTTAGTGAACAGTTTCAGTTTTCTATGTTTGCTTTATCTATCTACATAATATTCTTGCAAAAAAACAAAACTCAAAGTGTTAACTTCTGAGTAACAAACTTTACGCTTTAGTCAATCTGGTTGAGAAAAACAGCGATCTTAACGAGTGCACAGTATCATTCACGTTTCAATTTCGAATTGACATTTCGTTTAGTACTATTAGCTCACTATTAGCAATGGGTCAATTTAAACTGAGCAGTTAAAGCCCATTTCATACGTCTTGTCCTTAAGGACATAAGGACAAGGGGACAAGGACAATTTTCGCTCAGCTCGTGTAAAGCATTGACTGAATCGTTTGGTCTACTTTTTTGCATACAAACTTGACTTGACCCTGTCAAACTTTATTCAAAAATTTGGCTAATTATTGGGCCAGGTAGTTTTTTTAGAGGTGCTTAAGGACAAAACAGCAGGGACAAGCATAAGACAGACAGCAGCAGACTTCATTCCGTTTCGGCCCGGTTCATATTTGTCCTTAAGAACATGGGGACAGGCACAAGGACAAATATCTGTCAGCAAATTTCTGGCAACGTTGATGAAATAGTTACGTCTAATGTTTAGCATACGAACTGGACTTTACCCCAACTTGCATCGTGCAAAAAATGGCCCATTTGGCCTTGTTGTTTATTTAAAACTGCTTAAGGACAAACTGATAAGGACAAGTATGAACCGGGCTTTAATTTCCCCGCTCAGTCACTTCCCCTGCTACTGCTTCCCGCACCCAATCACCGCTCCACCCACTTGGAATTGTGTATATGAGCGTTGAGGTATTCTGGGTGTTCGCCGGGAACCATTGGATCCTTGGCACCGTGAAGGATCAGGGTTGGACAGTGGATTTTTTCCAACAATTCGCGGCATATGTTGCCACCTTTTTCGGTTTCAAATCTACAATAGATTATTATTAGATTACTGAATCTACAATATTTTTTTATAAACTATGCATTCAAAAGTTAAATCATTAATTAATTAATTTAAGGTTTTCACAAATATACGAGACAAGAGTAATAAATAAGCTCATCTAGGTACTACCAGAACAGTTGAGTGACTCTAAAATGCTGCTAATCACATGACAAACGTGTATAACTCTCAATAGGGCCTGTGAATGTGAAAAAATGATTCAGGTTATTTTATGTGCTATAAATATGCACACAAGGTAGCCTTACTCAATACGCATCGTAGCAGTGAAAAATTGGAACCAAAGCTCTTGTTACTTCTTAGCCTAGAGCTTCGAAAAATTCATTTTAAAAAAATTTACAAAAATGTTTCAAAAACAAAATCGACCAATTAACTAAATTAAATCCTTATTATATTAATTAATAAATAAATAAATGCACCTTTTGAATGTGTCAATCCACTGGTTCCAGCTGTCTTTAAAGTATTGCTTTCCGTAGAGCTCTACAAAAGGCCGTTTCATTTTTTCAGACCATTTATCCAAATCTCGTATTGCTGAAACAAAGTATAGAAAAACAGGAAAAGCTTGTCTAGAATATTGGCCTGTTTAAACGCGTTTAAATGTGTAAACGGGCTGGTTAAACGGCTCAAAAACCTCGTTTTTGAACCCGTAAACGTTTAGAACGGTTTCAAACCGCACCGCTTAAACTTTTAACGCCGTTTAAACGGTTCAAACAAACGTGCCATGTCTACTGTCTAGAAAGAATGTATTTGAACTTGTCTTCCAGGTACAGCTAAGGATAATAATTTCTGCACATTTTCAATGTCAATAGTATACATTTTCAACTAACTTTGTAAGGCTTCACTGGGAGTACCCTCCTTAACCGTCATACACTCATTCATTACTAATTTCCATTTGTGAATTCACACTCAACGTAACGTAATTACTTTTTTATGTGTAAAGTATAGCTATATCTGGCTTGTTTTACAGTCTGGCTACTGTGAGTAGAAGTGTACGGTGTGTCCAGTAGCGTTGTGTTTATTTTTCCACCTTTATTTCTCTTGTCATTTTCGGTACAGTTGGCCTGCCTCCTGTTCTAACGTTTATTTTCAATAAATCTTGTAAATTATGGATTTCTGGTGCCCTATTTACTGTGCTTCTAGTGGGCTTAGTTCCTCCTAGTTTTATGCCCGTTTCCCACTGCGGTTTAAGGTTTAAGGTTTATGGTTTAAGGTTTAGCGTTTTATTCACACTGCGGGTTTAAGGTTTAGCGAACACATGTTGGTGGGCGGAGCTATAATTTCAGCCAATAGAACGCTTGCCCGCGAAAAGTGTATATTTAGGCGGGAAAATGACAAATTTGAATTTAAAACTGTTCATAGGGGGTGTCAAACAAGCTAACACGTTCCAACAGCCAATGTTCGATCTATTTTGAGTACAAAAACTTCAAGTACATTTAATCTGTGCATATAAAAAAAAAATTCGGTATTCAAATATATATACATATGTACAGTGCACTTGCCGGTATGCTGAGCTATTTTCCAGTAGAATTCGCAATGGTGCTCCCTATGCCAAAAAATCCTAATACAGTGCGCGTCGCAGTAAGGGGACTAGCCCAAACAATGTGGAGTTTGAAAACAATTCACACGGTGACTGGCATTGCTGTTTACGCGACGCTGCATGCTGATTAGTTAAATGCAGAAGCTCCACCTACAAGTCGCAGTTGATTGGCTGAATCCCTAAACCTTAAACCAAAAAGTTGAAATTTTTCAACTGCGTTAAACCTTAAACCATAAACCTTAAACCATAAACCTTAAACCTACGCAGTGGGAATGTGCAATATGCTTATCTCATGTTCTACGTTAAACCTTAAACCTTAAACCTGCAGTGGGAAGCGGGCATTAGGCTTGGAGTCAAGTCGCGCAACCGTGAGCGCGTGTGAGTGCGTTGACCGTGCGCCTACTGCGCAAGCGCCTACTGTGCAACCCTCAGGTAAGCCCCTGTACCTGTCGGTGTCCGGCAACCCCGGCCCGTACAGAAGACCCCGCTACTGTAAGCTGGAAACTCTACCTGCCGCGTGGTAGGGTAACCGGGAGAGTGGAGGCATCCTAACGCCTACCCCGCCTAAAGCTTGAGCCATTCGCAAGTGACCCTTACCTAGGCCCTTACAACTTTGCCTTTACCCACAAAATTAACTGTTATACCCTTACGGTTACCAGTGGGTAATGATACGCTAACTTTCGCACTGGTAGAAAGAATTTGTCCACTGAGCAACATCTGATAACGGACGTGATATTGTCCCTAATTTTCTCGCCTTTACAAATATGTATACCAGGGATCGGCCGGAGTTCCGCTTCCGGTTCCGGTAGTTTTACGGTTCCGGTGGGTCACTAGTATGTACAATAAATACACTTCGAACTTCGACGTTTATATACATAATTATGCACTCGTGACCACGTCAAATTAGTATACACTAAGATCGTATATCTTCACCTAATAACCAGCAAGAAATATATACTACTGAGTCACGTCTATTTTCAGCAATGTACATATCTAATTACCAAAGTCAATCTAAATCTCAGGGGTGACTTAACGTATCACTGGGCGTTTTTGATGACGCTCAATTTTCGGCGTAAAAAACACTGGCTTCTCAGCCTCGGGAGAGTTTTCCAGCGAAATTTTCGGCTTCGGGTCGCACATAAAATTCTGGATCAGGGGCTGGACTTGTTTTTAATTAACTTTTTTCCCCGGCAAATAGTCGAAAATCATAAAAGTAGTCAGATTAGACAATGAAGTTCCCCTGTCGGTTTCTGGCTTAAATTAATTCTTTTCATTTCCTGTATCAGTTTTCGGCCTTCCGTCTGTTGCTGTTTCGAATTAGTCACACTTCATGCATATTCGGATCTGTCAATACTTTGTTTGGGTGTAAACATCACATGGCACAGTAACAAATGAACTTCAAGATCTACTAAGCCCCCCCCCCCCCCAAACTAAAGTCTGACCAAAAGATGTTGGACCCTGAGACAAAAAGCAACACGCGATTTCATTACGATAAAAACAAATTGCAAGCATCAAGAGTAAGCGAGAAGTCAAAAAAATCACGCCAGCAGTTTTGCCTCAGGCTTCAGCAATTTCTGGTCAGACTTTAGTTATTCAACACCCCCAGCCGCCCCCCATCTCGAAATTCAAATCACGCTCAGAAGCCTCTTGTCGAACCGTGATTTGCCTTCTATAAATTTTGGCGGCTCACGTCGGTATATGTAGTTAGATATACCAAAGGAGAGGGCGAACCGCACTAATGTGCACAATAACACGCTTAGCTAATCATGAAATGCTTTTTTGGGGGCACGGATGTTACTGTAACTTCAACATTCAGCAGTCAAGTTACAATTACTTAAAAATTTGGCGAATTTTTTGCATTTTTTGGCGATTTCCGTGCTCCGTAATCTAATTTTTGTGGCACTCTTCCGCCTATATACAATGTTGCAGCAAGGTTATCAGGGTTAAGGCCTGCACGGGCCTTTTTTTTCGGCCCGTGGCCCGGCCCGGCCCGTTGCCTTCCGTCGTCGGCCCGGCCCGGCCCGGCCCGTTAGCACCATTTTCAGGCCCGGCCCGGCCCGTTCAGAGTCGTCTGTCGGCCCGGCCCGGCCCGTTGGCAGGAAAAAAGGTCAGTTGTCCGTAGACTCCTCATATTGCATTTTCAAATAGTGTTACTCGTACCAATGGCGCACCCAGAAATGTAATGTAATTGCAATTAGTCGTCTGCCTCAGTCGTTTTTTTGGAAGCGCTATGGTACCTCGGGTTCAGAGGGCCGAAGAACGGAGCGCCTAGTTCTTGAGTCCACAATCCTGCAGTCAGCACTGGCCGACACCAACGAAAGCGTGGCTGGCGCCGGGCCTGGGCAACAAGAACCGCCACAGAGAGCTATTGAACATTAGATGTTAAAACTGTTATTTATAACCTTATTGGCGGTTGCTTCTCCATGCACAGCTCCAAAATTACAATTTGAGGACAAATTGGCTTTTTAAAAAGAAAGGGGGAAATGTAGTGTGAGTACGTATGTGTGAAAGATGTATCAGGCTGATGGTGAATCACGCTGTACAACTTTCACACATACTGAGCTCATTTGCATATTGTCCTACCTAATTTGCATACGACTTTAGGCGCTATATAAACGCGCACATGGATAATCAGTCTCTCTCTTTTGTTCTACCTGGCCTGAGTGCCCTGTGCCCCTGCTTTGCCTTTAATAAATCCCTTTCTGTTACCCCTTGTCCCTTGTCCCTCTTGCCTGTAGGCCTCAACGCTACAGGGTTAAAATGCACTTTTTAGAAATTTTAACACTTGAAGCATTACGAACACAAGACCACTAAAGCCACCAAGTTGCAGGCCGTAGGGGTCTGGGGACGGCAGCCCATAGAGATAAAATTGGAGATTTTTTCAATTTTTTGACCGAATTTGGTCAACTAGAAACGTATCTGAAATTTTTTCTAACAGAAAAATTAAAACAAAAGGTGAGAACGTCACACCAGTAGATGCAGCATAATGTACTCGTGTGTACATGCATTAGCTTTGCTGAATAACAAGGAATATTAACCCACATAGTTGCAGGGGTCTGGGGGCGGCAGCCCCCAGCAAAAAATAGAGAATTTTTGATTTTTAGGCCCAATTTCGTCAACTGAAGACGTATCGGAAATTATTTGTCCGCAAAGTCAGGCCCGTGGCCCGGCCCGGCCCGGCCCGTTGGCTATTGAGCCAAGCCCGGCCCGGCCCGGCCCGCGGGCCGGGCCGGGCCGCGGGCCGTGATGCAGGCCTCTAACATGGTTAACTAACACGGAGGTGACCTAATTATTGACACTCCCATAGCCAGAAGGCCTTCAAAAACACATTCTTACAGGCTTCGACAGCAGAAAACCGCAAAAAAATCAAAACTAATATATATATTACAATTAGAGTAATCGTTTGCAACCATTGAGCGTGGTGCATGTTTGTCCAGAAGCCAGAGACAAATTTTAGACAGCTGCTAACACTCTGACAGTAAAAATGCGTTTTTTACGAAAATTTCAGTCAAGCTTATGCGCACAAACTGAACTTGTTTGGCCTGGCAGTTTGGGAACAAAACGGTACGGACGAGCATAAGGACAAGCATGAACCAGGTTTTAAAAAAAAGCATGAACCAGGTTTTAAAAAATTAATGGTTAATAATTAATTAATTTACCGAAATTAATATTTATTGAATGAATTACACATTATAGGATCTGTTGACTCATAGATTCCGTTTTTATTTCAAGTACAAAATTCGACCAATTTTCTCTCCAGTTTTGATCTCGAGTACAAATTGCCTAAGCCAGAAATTAGGCACACTAGGAATCAGTTTTAAGCTCTATTCTGTCATTTTTGTGTGTTACTGCTACTAAAATATGCTTATTTCAAACTGACTAAGTTATCCTACAATGCTGCACTTAGCTTAGTAGCGGTTTCTTTAGAACTCCACAGTTTTTTACAGATATATATGGTATATCAGCAATGTTAGTGTTTTGCCAAAATAAGCTAATACCCGGGGAATTGACTTATTTTCAAGTAAGCCGATCAAAAACTATTTGACGAAATTATACATAGCTTAAATTATACTCAGTCAATACGTTTGTAAATGCTAACAGTTTCTTGGACGTGTAAGGATTATTAAAGTTAGCTCAATAATAGACAGACACATAGGGTGGATTTCACCACGGTGGTTTTTAAAAACCATGGTTTAAACCACGACTACGGTTTAAACCTGGTTTAGAAAAACCCGTTCGACAGAACATTTCGTTACGAAATTATTCTAAAATAGAGCAATTTCTATCGTAATGTTCTAAAAAACTGGGCTGACTGAGCTCGTTAGCCAATCAAATTCCTTAAACCTGGTTTAAACCATGGTTTAAACCTGGTTTAGAAAAACCATGGTTTAAACTGCATTTCACCAACAATTTAAAACCATGGTTTTTCAAAACCATAGTTTTAGATGACAAAATTAACATAATTATAGGATTTTTTATATGAAATGACTAATAAATGAATTAAATGGATAAAAAAGGCGTTACTACTGTTATTATATAGTACGATGACATTGCTAGAATAATTTATATGTTGTAAATATAAGAATTTAGTGTGTGAAAATTTGAATTTTGTTAGAATATTTAAGTTATTTTTTATCATATTAAATTATTTTTACCTAAAGCACGAGCTCAGGTAGCATTATAACCGCTCAGCGGACATTTTCTTTCAAAATGACGCAAAAAAATTTGGGCGATTGCGTCAGATGACGCACATTTTTTACGAAAAAACACTGGTTACCCTCCTCTAAAAACTGTACATACATTACATACATTATTTTGTCGTCGGGTTCAATGGTCCCTTAAGGGGGGGGGGGCTACCCAGGTCAAAAATCAAAGTTCTCAAATTTTGCTTAATTTCACATATGTTACTCCCCTAAGCCACCACAACCTCAGATAAGAACAGTAAGCTTGAAGGTGCACTTTTGGTTCAGTGCATTTGTCAGTGTATTACATAGGCAAAAGTGCGCAAAAAAAGGCTAAAAGTAGCCCTTAGTTGGACAGTTCTAACACAAACCACATCAAGCCAATCAGGCTGAAACTTGGCATAGAATAGCCCACAATCCACATGTATGCGCAAAATCGTATGATCCGGATTTTCGATATGTATTTTCAATTCTAAAATCGAGGACAAAAATGTGAAAAAACGGCCGTTGTTTTGGCCCGCCAAATTTGAATGATTTTATATTTAGCGTCACTGCTCAGGGCATGCACAAAAATTTAAAAAATGGATCTTAGAGGTTGAGATATGACATTGAGCTATCAAATCATGTAAAAAGCAGCTTCGTCAGCATTAATAAAGATTTAGAGTAGAGAATCGCTTAGCAACCACAAAAAGCGTTTGAGTTAAAATGAGTTACACCTTACACGATAAAATTGAATGTTTGGGAGCCATTAGTAAAAAATTTGGCAAAATCATTGGTTCCAGTTTGTTACATCTGAGATGAGCCTTCACTAGTGCTACATTGTGTGCAAATTTGAAGCAAAGCAGAAAACCTAAAATTTTCACTTCTAGAGGTAGTCAAAAAAGGCCTCAAGTCATTTTAGGAATGGCTTTATAGGTACCTTCCTATTATATAGTTTTGGTGCTGATCCAGGTGTAGTCATAGTTTAGTTCAATTCATTGAAATTTAAAATAATTTAAGCTTTGATTTTAGCTTCACGTTATATGTATATACTACTTTGCGCTAAATGGCTGTAGTAAACTTAATTTATTTATTTAATTTGTTTATTGTAAATCAAATTGAAAATATTTTCAACTAAAATAATTTTATACAAAAATGGAAAAATTACTCTAATATACATAAAGCACTTGAATTTGTGACAACTTGGGCGAAAAGACGCTGAACGTATTCAATTTAGAACAGAAAAGTTTGAAACAACAAAAGGTTGTGTTGACTAAGCCCATTAAAATAAACATACGCAGAAATAATGCAGCAAAATTGATAAAAACTATCATGATTGTTCATTTTTAAATTGAAAAACCAGGTCTGAACGTGGTTTTTCTTTCAATGGAAGAAAAACCATGGTTTAAACCTGGTTTAAGAAAAACCCCGTTGGTGAAAAGGGGTTTAGAATGTTTGATTACGAAAAGCATGCGATCTAGTTCGGCAGAACACATTTCGAACAAACTTTAGTGCAAAAATTAGAATAATGCGTTCTTTTTCGTACTCAAAAACGTTCTAAACCACCTTGGTGGAAAGGGTTTTTCAGAAAAACCATGGTTTAGACCAGGTTTAAGAAAAACCATGGTTTAAGGGGGTAATTGCGTTTTTAGGTGTTTTTTTAAAAAGCCATAGCTCAGCGTTTATCACAAGCGGTCTTTTGCATTAGGTAGAACAATATCTTTCCTAAATGTATGCCATGCCTTGAAATTTAACCTGTGATTTTCTTTCCAGTATAAGCGACTAAAGAAAGGTCCATTCCAAAATATTAAAATTTTTTACAAAAAGTTTGCGCCACAGCTCTGAATCATACGTCTATGGTCTATCTGTTGGAGCTGAAAGTTGGTAAGGTTTTTGACATGTTTAAAATCCCCAGGCATGTCCCCCATTTTTTTAATAACTAGTCAATTTACTGAGAAAATAGCTGAAAAGCAAACGCACCGAAAATTTAGGATATTTTCTTGTAATTAAAACCGTCTAAAAATGTCCACAGGTGAAATTTCAAAAAAGTGAGAGACATGCCTGGGGATTTTGACCTTTACAATACTGTCCCAAAAATTTATGCTCAGGCGTCACTTCTAACTTGAGTACTGGTGGCGCAAAGTTTACATAGAAATCACAAAAACCTCGAAAACGCAACTACCACCTTAAACCACCGTGGTGAAATATATTTTTTTCAATTTGTAAATTTGGGACATAAATTTGTTCTATTAATAAACTTCCGTATAAAAGACCTCTCAGACACAGACTGTTAAAAAAGCGTATATTTTCGAATTTCTTTCGCGATCAAACCCTTGAAAAAATATTCTGCTCTGTTCTGCTAAATTATATTATTATTATCTATTATTATAGGATAGGACTATCTATTTTTTCCTGATCCTGAACTTGAAAGAATATATCCATAAAAAATTAAATAAAAATAAAATAGAGCCGCGACATCAAAAAACATATTATGTTCAGGCACAAACACTAAACCAGTGTGCTCTTGACACAGACTTCATGTGCATAGCAAATATAACTACATATGTCCAGACAAGCTTTGGCGATACAATATACAATGTTTAAGGGTAAACAATGTCAGCATTCAGCAAGTCATGCTATTTGTTCCTTTGCCGAGTTGAGTATTAATTTCCTTCAATTCATTTGTCAAACTGAACTTTAGTCCAACGTTAGGAAAAGACTATAGATATTAATACAACAAATCTGTGTGGTTTAGATATAGAATATAGACGGATAAACGAGAAAGAAATCGGGCAGGAGTATATAAAAGCTTGGAAGCTTGAGCCAAACTCATTTCTACACTAACACAGAATTAAACGGATTTTGCCACAATTTTCTAAAAAAACTTTTGATCAGATTTTCGACACTCCAAGACCAGACACTTAATTTTGAGAATTACCTTTCATACATACTCTAGAATGAGCTACAGCTGTCGCTTCAACTAACCTGCCATCATCATGAACTTTGAAGCTATGCTTAACTTCAACCCGTTATATCATTCACCAGGAGCGTAGCCAGGATTTTGAAAAGGGGGGGGTCGCACCTTGTCCATTATTTTGCTCACTCAGTTTTAGCAGTTTTGAAGTTGAAGTGAAGTTTTTGGCGATTTTAGCACTTACACGCGCATTGTATATAAACGCAAGACCACTGAGCCATAAATTGCAGGGGTCTGGTGGCGTCAGCCCCCCGACAAAAATGGAGATTTTTTCAATTTTCAGGCCGAATTTGGCCCACTGGATACGTATCAGAAAGGAAAATTTAAACAAAAGATGGGAACGTCTGACGTCACATCAGACAGTGTATTACACAAGTAAATGCGGCATAATCTACTCTTGTAGACATGCATAGGCTTTGATGAGATATAAGAACAAGGAATAGTTGGGGGCGGCAGCCCCCAGGAAAAAATTTGGAAATTTTTATTTTTAGGCCAAATTTGGTCAGTTGCAGACGTATCAGAAACTTTTTTGGGCCGGACGTTCATAAACGCAAGACAATAAACCCATAGTTGCAGCGGTCTGGGGCGGCGGCCCCTAAAAAAATTAAAGATTTTTCCGTTTTTTCGACCGAGTTTGGTCAACTGGACACGTATCACGAACTTTTTCTGACAGAAAAATTAAAACAAGCAAAGACTAATTCAAAATTGATGTGGAAATATCACACCTGTATTATCACTCCGTGAAATAGAAAACCTGCTGCGCTGCAAACAATCATAACAGACAGAATGACCGAAAACGTATACATGTATTATCGGATCCAAAGTTGCAAGACTTTGTTTTCTAAATATGCGTAGTTTAGTGATATCGTTAAGATTTAACGTTTCTGTGTATTGTGAGCACTATGTGAGATAGCAGTTATGTACTAGTACGAGCAGTGTGTGAAAAATATGCAAATGAATTTCGCACAGTCTACCAATTGCAAAGTCAGGTACGCATGTATTTACAGCGGACAACAAAATTCAGACTACCATATAAAGATGCTATGAAAATGCTTTTTATAAAGACTTAATGTGACAAATTAACACAATCACAGCAGCACATAATCATGACATTGCAAAAAGTGAGAAAATGAACAATTTGTGACCACATGAAAATTGTGAAAACAAAAACTGCATGTGAGAGTATTTGAGATCTTGATGTTAGTTATACGTCTTTACAATCTGTGCAATCAAATTTTTGCGATGGAGTGTCGTTTGCACCAACATTTCCATTGAATTTCGTGTAGATTTTAGTTGCATATATATGCAAATGAGCTTCATTATCGTTCTCTATTAAAATGCAACAACACACATAAAGTGTTAGCCACAGCCACACAACGATAACAGACACACTTCACGCACACAGTCAGGTTCACGTACATCCGCACAATCACACTGAAGAAAACACACACAGACGCGCGACCCACGCGACCCCCCCTGGCTACGCCCCTGTCATTAACCATCCTAGCTCGTGCGCAAGCATTAGAGTATCAAAACCTTGTGCGTAAACGCATCACATACTATCATGTAAATCAATAAATCCTGTTACAACTGTCCGTGCATTGTGCTAACTGAGGCACTTCCTGAGACAAATCCACAATCCACTGATAACGAGTCACCAGATTTTATAACTACACTTCGTTCCCATTGCAAAAGTTTGGCGCAACCGACCCTCACACAGAGGTGACACAATCTTTGAGCCCACCTTCATACATGCGTATATCTTTGTCGGTGACGTAGGCATTGGCGCCCCAGACCACCAACCTATCCACGACGTCCGGGTGCAGGGCAGCCAGAATCAGACCCGTTATTCCGCCATCGCTCCAGCCAAGCACCGAAAAACGCCGCCGTCCCAAAGTCTGAAACAAAAGAATTTGCTTTGAGCTAATTTAAAGTTTACAAGCTGACATAGGCTAGACTAGCTTGACTCCAGATGAGCATGCACAATCGCAGTCAGTCAGTAACTAGTAGTGTAATGCGCATATTATGATTAACACGTAAAGTCAGTATGGGAGCTGAGTGCTCTTTTTTTTGAAACGGCGTTTTTCACAATTTTAAATGAAACAATTGTAAACAGCACTTTTTCAGAGGTCTCAAATTGTAATTTTGATTGATTTCTGCTATTTAAAAATTTTGCGCATGAAAATGCTTCAGACAAAATACATATGCAATTCACCTGACTGTCTGCACAATTGCCTGTTTTTTAGTTTCAAACTTCCATTTTCATGAAAAATGGCATAACCTCTACTATATACGTCAGTTAGCAAAAGCAAAGTTAGTTTGTTATTAATAATTTATTATTATAATTTTGAATATTTATTCAGCTTATTTAATATTAGTGATGTTTCTTTCCAGAGCAGTAGCAGTTAAACATCAGTGGTAATTGAAGTAGCGTCAGCGTGGTCGAGTGATCAAAGGCGCTACTTCAAGAAGATAAGCTTACTGCATGGATTCCACCCCCACAGTTTGTTTTTTCCAAAAAAGGTGATCTGGTCGGTACTGTTGTCTGCAAAATCCGTTTTGAACTAAAATTTTGTGTCAATAAGGTACACTGAATGCTGAAATGAAAAGTAGTTTCGGCAACTATTACATGTGTCCGGCCAAATTTTTTAAAGTTTTTACAGTAACTGAGTATGTACTTATGTAAGTGTTGATACTAAATTAAGCGAAAAGGATTTGTGAAGGAAAGTGGATACGATGGTGTGACTATTACACTGAAGAAAACAGAAGAAAATGGATAAGTTCCAAACTTTTTGTGTGTATTTTAAATGTTTTTGCAAAGTTTTCAAGTCTAATAGATCAATTGTTTTTCAAACTATTATTGAAATTCTCAGCATAGTTGTTCTTTTGCCAAAAATAAAGCTACAGAACAAGAATCGGGTAACCCAAAGATAGCATGAGAACACATATATAACACACAAATAGGCATGTACAGGTATGAGGAAATTCGGTAATTCAGGCGGCTTGGGAGATCAGTCAGACTAGAAAGTGATCTGCTTTGATTAATCTGCATAATAGTTCTCACTAGGCGAAACATAATGCAAATATGGACTTGGGGTTTTTGTTGAATAAAAGTTTAAAGATTATTCAATATTTAAGATTTAAAATTCGCCTTTTCAAATGCAGACATGTAGGCTTTTCACACAGGTAATGGTTCCTGGTTTGGCATATGTTATGTAAATATTTTTTTAGTCGAGTTCCAAAATTGATCTACCAATCTAAATCGCCGCTCGAAAGATTCCAAATTAATCCGATACACTTCAATGAGGTATTTTTCTAGTCTGACAAAATTTAGATCAATATAATACCTATACATTTACATTTTAATAAGCTATTAGGCAGTAAAACAAAGTGACTAGATGTACTACAGCTCGGGGTTAGCATCGTATGGCCCCGGGTTCGGCGTCACTGGCTTCATTTTGCGGTCGGTGGCTGCGGTCGGGCTATTGGCGTCGCGGGTCCGATGTTGCTTCCGGTGGTTTTGGTTTTTATTGGCTGGCCCGGGGGTCGGGGTCGGTGACTGCGGAGTCGGCATCGCCTTAGTCATCACTAACACAAAATATGCTACACGCATACCTACACGTGTATGTATATACGCATGCACATATAAGCCATTTAAAAAATAGTGATGACTGATGTGATGCTGATTCCGGGGTCGATGGGTCTGACTCCGGGGTCGCTGGGTCTGACTCCGGGGTCGGTGGTGAATATCGGGAATGCCGGGGGTGGGCTGGGCCTGTGACGTCGGTGGTTTGGCTGCGGTCACTGGCTGCGGGGTGGGGTCGGTGGCGCTGACTCCGGGGCCGTGCAGTGTTGATTTTGAGCTGTACTTTATGTAAATGTACATCAAGCAGAAAATTGATGATTTGACTGACTGCAGACTGAATTAACTCCAACGTTTCTTTTTTTTGAAAAGAATACAATAAAGTTGCTTTCCTGCGCCTGTTCCCGTGACATTTTGGCGACGTCGAAGATTCTGTCCTATTTATTCTCCAGAGTTAACCTTTGCCAGGGTGCACACGTTTGTGGACGTCTCGCGATAGATTCATTTCGTCAGTTTTGGTGAACCTGGCGAGCATATTCGACAGAGAACTATTCAAAGGCGCAAAAGACATAGCAGCCATGTCGTCCGCAGTAACTCTATTCCCGCTAAGCTGACTACCCAGGAACACACCCGCCGCAATCAAGAGGAGATATATAGTCAGAATCAGTTAAGAACAAAATTTGTAGGTAACACTCTCAACGTGATCAAGAAAGGGTATGTGTTTTTCGGTGTAATTAAAATTAGGATTCCTATCTAAGCTCGACACTTGAATGCACGGATAATATGCAGCTGGATGTGAAAAAGAGTCTACTTATTTTGGTATTCCACTTTGAAGGAAGCATCTTTCGCAGTAGAACCTTGTCCACTATATTCTCAGGTTTGACGCTCTACAAGATAATAATCTCAGTGTTTAGGAAGTGACTCAGTGAGGAAGGCTAAAATTGAAGCAAAAATGATTGTAGTGCTCTGTTTAGAAGTCTTTCAGAGTATTATGTTGTTTTGGACATCGTCTTTTGTGGCCTAGCTGAGAGAAATTGTTCAACTAAGCTGGAATATATATTATTCCCTGAAAATTATATTTTTTCCTTTTCGATAGCCTAAGCCTGATACTAAGCCCAAGCCCCAGCCTAAATTAAGGACCAATTGGAATATACTAAAAATTAAGTGACCCATCGAACCCTGTAATTGCATTCAGTATCCTTGTTTGCAATATTATAAGATTCAATTAAAATTTAATAAAATTAAATTTAATTAATTAATTAATTAATTTACTAGTTACTATTTACTATTACCATTTTACTATTTTATTATGTTGTAAAGGTTGCAATAATTTTAACCATTTCTGTACCTTTACGCCAAATCAACTACAGACTTATCAACTTTTTTATGGACATCAAAAACGTTTGTACGGCTTTATGGAAAACTTCTTAAGTCATTGCTTGGAAGGACTAACTACGGATTGGGTGGTGTGATATAAAGTGCTCAGATGGATAAGTTTTTATATTTTGATCTAATATTAATTTTAAGGAGACTTTTTCATTTTTTGAGCATATTTGGTTAGAAAATTAGTTTAATTAACAACAATTACCATACATATGTAGCTTTGCATTGTTTAAATGCAACACTAATATTGGCTTTAAATTTTCAACGAATACAAAGCCCGAATGCAAGGCATGACCATATTAAAAAATAAAAGCAAAACCAGTAATCTCACAACAAAGCCAGAAATATACTATGAACCTAATACATAAGTTAAGACTTCAAATTTCTGTTTTTTTAGATTTTTTTTAACAATTTTTAGATTCTTGCAGCAATTTATAGAACTTTTTCAATCGAGATGCAAATTGAATAAACTTTAAGATTGTGCAAAGGATAAATTCCTGATCTACGGATGAATCTTTTTTTTTTGGACAACGGACAGCTACGCTACGTTTGAAATGCAATTTGTATTCCACACATTTACCACTGATCAAATACATTACATTAGACGTCTTAGTTCTGAAATAATGGGCATGATCGATGATTGTTATTAATAATAAATAGTAACAGTGTAATACTAAAAGAAATATAGGATATAGTTAATACACTTTAATATTTTGTGAGTTTTTAGTTACTAGTCATCTTACTACGACTACAACTGTCAATACGACTGCCGCTGCTACTACAACTTTTGTTGCTACTACATCTTCGACTACTACTACTGCTGCCACTGCCAATCCACGACTTCTGCTCTACTACGACCTCTGGTACTTTTTCCACTGCGACTTCGACTAATACAGTGACTACAACTTGTACTGCTACTACGAATACTACTACTGTTGCCACTGCCACAACGTCAGCTACTACAACTGTTCCTTTACTACGAACAACCTCTGGTGCTAATACCACTGCTCCTACGACTACAACTTCTACTGCTACTACGACTGCTGCTGTCAACCACGACTGCTACTGCCGCTACGACTGCCGCTCCTACTACAACTTTTGTGGGCTAAAACCACTTTGCTGATACAACGATTGTTATGTAGCTATACAACTACTGCTGCTCCCACAATCACTGCTGTTATTACAACCAATGCTGCTTCTGCAACCACTGCTGCTGCTAGTGCCGCTATAGCCACTGTTGCTACTACAGCTATACTACTGCTACTACAACCAATGCTGCTCCTGCTACTACACTGACGGCTTCTACTACAACCAATGCTGATCCTACAACCACGGCTGCTACTACAACCACGGCTACTACTACAACCAATCTTGCTCCTACAACCAATGGTGCTCCTACAACCACTACTGCTACCGCAAACACTACTACTACTACTACAACCAATGCTGCTCCTCATACAACCACGGCTGCTACTACATCCAATGCCGCTCCTACAACAGCTACTACAACTAATGCTGCTACCACAACCACTGCTGCTACTACAATCATTGCTGCTCCTACAACCGCGGCTGCTACTACAACCAATGCTGCTCCTACAACCAATGCTGCTGCTACTGCCACTGTTGCTGCTACTACAACCACTGCTGCTACTACAACCGCTGCTGCTACTACTACCAATTCTGATCCTACATTCACTGCCGCTACTACAACCAATGCTGCTCCTTCAACCAATGCTGCTCCTACAACCAATGCTGCTGCTACAACCAATGCTGCTCCTACAACCACGACTGCTACTACAGCCAATGCTGTTCCTACAACCACTGCTGCTACCACAACCAATGATGCTACTACAACCAATGCCGCTACTACAACCAATGCTGCTCCCACAACCACTGTTGCTGCTACTGCCACTGTTCAGCTGCTACTACAACCACTGCTGCTACTACTACCGCTGCTGCTACTACTACCAATTCTGATCCTACATTCAATGCTGCTCCTACAACCAATGTTGCTCCTACAACCAATGATGCTACTACAACCAATGCTGCTTCTACAACCACTGTTGCTGCTACAGCCATTGTTGCTGTTACGACCACTGCTGGTACAACAATCACTGCTGCTCTTACAACCAATTGTGCAATAACAATTACAGGTTATCAGTTTTCAGGATTAAAGAACGACAATAACAACAACAGCCACAACAACAACAACAACAACAACAACAACAACAACAACAACAACAACCATAACTACTGCTCCTTCAACTGCTGCTCCAACAACCACTGGCACGACTACTCCTGCTGCTGTAACGACTGTTGCTGCTGCTACATCTACGATGACGACTACCACTACCACTACTGCTGCTGTTGCAGGAGCTACGACTACTACTAATACTACTACTACTACGACAGCTACTACTGGCACTGCTGCTGCTGCTGCTGCTGCTACAGCAACGACTACAACTACAACAACACGAGCAATACATACAGCTACAACTAACTACAACTACACCTCCAACCACAACAGCAGCAACAATTACAGAGCCAACTACAACAACAACTACAACTACGACTACAGCACCCGCCACACACACTAGATCAAATTAGACTCAAATATCTACGTGAGACTCTTGCGTCTGTACCCTCGGATCGGAGGTCAAGGTCTCACAACTTGCCCTAATTTAGACTAAACATTCATACACCATAACATAATAGCTACCAATAGGATATACTCTTGTTTTGGAGAATGGTTCGTAGCCTTACTATTCTTCAACACAAGAAAGAAGCGAATCTGAACATAGCTGTGTTCGACCGCTTTCTGGGCGAAAGAAAAAAAAAAAAAAAAAAAAAACTAAATTAAGCAACTGCAACAGGTATTAATACTTTCCAGAATCGCAATGCCCACTGAAGGCGAAGCTGAATTTGGTGAAATGTTAACGGTGACAAATATGGATTGTGCAGTCAACAAAGGAACCTTGCCCCTTTTGGGGCCTGCTTGTTTACTTGAGTTAACCACCATATAATCACCATCACCATATAGTCACCATATAATTGTAAGTCAACCATATGACTTCTTAAACAACCACTCTTTTTTTTAAACAAAAAACTACTACTTAATCAGTTCGCGCGTTGTTTACACAGGGGATCACTTAAACACTTATTAAGTTCCAAGCTTTAGTCCATTTATCCAAATAAAGCGTCTTAGAACCCTAAGTCTGCAACGCATGAAGAACAGAACATTTTCTGATTACAAAACCCCAGATTACAACGAACAAGTAATTAAAAAGCACAAAACACGAAAAAATGTCAAAATAAATCTGTCTTGGTTATACAGTAGCCAATATTTATAGACAAAAAAGTTTTACAAAAACTCATTCTACATACTCACAAAGATATATAAAATATTTTCAGTAACAGTAATGCGTGAATCACTCGGGTTTGAAGCAGTATATAATTTCAAGTATTTTGGGACAAAAATCAATCAAGCTAACTGCCCCCCCGCTAGCAAAATAAAGCTTGATTTTAAAAATTACATGTTGTCAAAAACATGAACTAAAATCTTCAAAGTAGTTATTACCGATAAGTACTGTATCACTGTTGCGAAGATTATCTCAGACACAACACGAATTAAGCAAATAAATTTATTAAGTACCCTCAGTGCTACATATCAAGTACAGCTGCACATTTGGTTAAAATAATTATAACTGCGGACCTGTAACATTTTTAAAAGATTCGGGTAGTTTTTCAAAAATGTGCTCGTGCTAAACACATCCGTTTCAGCAATCGTCCTCATCACTGCCGGTCCCAGATTTTGATTAAGGATAGAGCGCAGGAGTTCGGGGAAGTTAGAATAATTTTTCGCTTTTTTCAGTTTCACCCACGTCAATTGTTATTTCCACAATGAAGTCCAGCAAATATATCATAGTTTAGCGCTTCTTAATGCTTTAAAAAAATTTGGAAATTGGGGGCAGAGCCTCGGATTCTGTACGGTTGTATTGGAACGCTTCCGGTCTGCGGCCGCTTCACTATATGCAAATGTTACCATAGGTATTACGATTTTAATGACTTTTGAAATTGAATTAGCAAACGTTAGTATAATATAGTTCGAGAAAAGGCCAATGCAAAATGCGTATAATTTCTGGAGACAATTCCAAACTATGTCTAATATGCTAGGCTAAATAAATCTTTAGACGAATATTTTAGCTATTTTACCAAGATAACCAAAGTATTTTTAAGCTAATTTTTTGTTGCTATTCAGTGACATAACTATGCTATTAGTGTTGCTATTAATTTGGTGTGAAGTAACAATCAATGACAATTAGTAAATTAGCATTATCACGGTAAGTTTTTACATTATTTTTTACTTATTGGTTAATTATGCTGGAAAAAGACTTGTAAATAGCAATTTTGGGTTGCGTGACGCGTGTGCGTCTGCTTCTTTCCTGTCTTGACACTCTATACCAAGTATGCACAAATAAGTTTAATTATGCACTAGGGAGAAAATATTTTCTGAAAAAAACACAAACCGCTAGCGCTACCAGACTCTAATTTCGAGTGGGGAGATCTGCAACTAATGTGCTTTCGAAATCCCAATACTAGTTTTCCTTGTTTTTTTTCGCTTAACTAATAAAAATATTGTTGGTGTCGAACGTACAGGAAACAAGTTCAACACTGTATATACCTTGCGGTGCGCATAAATGGCTGTCTGATGTCGAGAGGCACCTTAGAAACTAGTGCTTTTTTCGGTTTTTAGTGGGCTGATTACTCAGTGGAATGTCATTTTTTTCAGTTCACAAGCTCGTAGCTAAATTAATATCACAGATTATCAGTGTAATTTTTGAATTTGCAAATGAATGCTGGAGTGCTGTGTACTTACTATATTGTGAAATGTTAGTGTGACGTGCTGTCAATCAACCTCCATAAAGACATTATATTTGTTTCACAAAATTCAGGATTAGGTGTCGCTCCTGTTATTCGTATTCTTAAAAGATAGTCTAATAATTGGAATGATCCCAAAGTATGGTAAACGTAGCATATAATCGGATACGTAAGCGATTGCACACGTGCGGTGTTTTTTAAAAATTTTGTTATGCTCTCGATATGAGCAGTTTCTACTCATTTTCCATGGCATTTTCCTCTGGGCACATTCGTTATGTTTTCATTACTTTACTGTAATAGATGTAGTTTCATTATTTAACTTTGTCTAAGGTTCAGTAATTTTGTTCAGACTACAGTGATCGTTTCCCACTATTTTTGAGTACATTGCTGTTTAGAGACGAAACTTTTCAAGTTATGTGTAAACTTTAATTTTTTACTGCTAGCCACCAACCGGCTTAAGTAAGGGCACAGCCATAACGCGGAAATAGAGCGCGTATGAAACTGAACTTGAAGTAAACAATTTCTTGATTAGAATCGTGAGAAACAGTTATATACATAGAATGCCCGCTGGAATTACTCCACATACTAAATACGTGCCTGTAATGTCCTTCAGTCCATCTTAATTGAATTAAAACCCATAAAGATATGCTTTTTATGCCTAGTAATGTCAATGTCTTATGATCCAAATTAAATAAGGGGAAGATCAGCAAATTTAGCAACCCTTCAAATGACTCAGATATTTATATCTAAAGCCAACTCCTGACATTGATTGTCAGAAGTGTCAAGCCAGGATTTCACGAAGCATGTTTCGCGGAACGTGACATGACGCAGTTGAAGTTGAATGACAGTTTCTGTTCCGTTTAAGTCTTTTTTATTCTCAAGTGCTAATAGCAGCAGTAGCATTGCCTATGACGTAAAAGCTTTTATGTGTATATAAGTCAGTAGGTGTCACTAAGCCCACTGTTTGTTGCCATGCAAATACGATGACATCGACACTGCTTGCAAGGCAGAATACCGTTTGAACTATCGTAAATTGACCACCATCTGACCTTGTGAATATCTGGAAAATAACCACTTTTTACCAGGTTCTCTTAGGCGCAGGGAGGGGGCACTTCTAACTAGATGAAACTTTGCTACAGCAAAAAGTGGCAATTTTTCAGGGTCCATCAGGACTTACATGACGGGTTGATTGTAACGTTATACAATTTCAGTGAACTGATTAGTATTTTCAAAGCACGCCGTCGAAAAATAGGTGTCTTGCACCGAGTTAAAGTTATAGTTGATTTGCCCATGCCCACATTAATTCCTTTGACAGTTACTGCCATACTTGTACACGGGGTCAGTCTGAGCGGCACCCGTGACCCTGTTGCCATAATAGCGATATGTATATACCATTAATATGTCAGAGCAGAATAAGTTGTTCCAACCTTCATTCGGTTGTGATGCAGCTTTAGAAGATATGGAGCAGTTTCGCTGTGTCTAAATAAACTGCATAATAGAGATGAACTTTTACAGATTCTTCACTAAGTGGGTTTTAGATATTACAGTCGCAGCTGTCGAGTGAGAGCGATTAGTTGTTTCCGGAGTTTGATTGCGCTAATGACTACGGATGGCATAGACCGCGATATAGCCGCCACATCAGCCAAGCTCATAACCGGCACTTCATATAAATATTAGTGTTCTTGAGCTTTTAACGTAACTGCTGTTTCCCTTACCGGTAACTATATTTTTACTTTGATTAAAAATACTTAATTTATTTTTTGAAGTTGTGACGTGAGCAATAGCTTCACAAAAACCGCATTTGGGATTGATTGTTCTGTATCTATTCCTTTTATATTATATTTGCTATGGACAACACGAACTAGGGCCTGCACGGTGGATAGACGTTGTGTTCCACAAACTCCCACACAGATTGAAACTTAAAGATACTGTCCAGCGAACCATACATGATAAGTGACCCCGAAATTAATAATCCGCGGGGATACAAATTGTATCTTTGATTGATCACGGGTTGGTCAATAAAATTTGGCCAAAGCTTTTAAATTGTGAACGTATTCAAAATGTATGAGTCGAACAATTATTTCTATTCCATTACCGGTAAAGAAGATACCCTTTTTCAAGCAGAAGAGTACAAAACCACAATTGAACTGGCAAAAGCGTTTGTACACGCCTTTAATGTAAGAACAGACAGTTTTTCTGATTTCGCTAAAGTAGATGGAATACGTATATAGAAATCTAATCTTCGTAGGGCAGACACTGTTTTGCGTTTCCACACGATATTGGCGCGAACTTACAGCGTATTCTGGTTAGTTTCAAGTTGTACGGCTTTTATGTCATAAATTTGTTTTATTAAAAGGTTCAAGGATTCACGTGTAAATGTTATCAACATGAAAAATAATAGGCTACGCTATCGCGATAACCCTGATAGTGCCATTAATGATTTGTCAAGTCAAACCAAATTGATAGATCTTAGATGATAAATGATTAGACTTGTTTTTTACGAAAAAACATTCGGTTTATGGATAGATTGTATCTTGAAACAATTTTCAGCTTAAAAACGATCATTTACAATTTTTCGTTCACCGCTGAGCTGTATGTTTATGTTCACCAACGAACCAAATAGGACTATTCATCATTTTTTCTGCATCATTGAGTCAAAAACAAGCGGAGGCTTGAGTTTCTTTAAACAATATACATCATTTAATGCTCTGCCTGTTTCTGACAAGCTTGGTCTGCTTTACACGCTATTTTTGTGCTGGTTTTACTGCTTACTGCTTAAACGCATTGTTTTTACATGAAATCTGTGTAACGAACAAGATATAGACTAAGCCCAAGGTTAACCATATTAGCATATTCCTGCTTCAATGCAAATAGTTATATATTTCAAATTTTGGTAGCGGAAACCGATGCGTGAGTAGGATATTGGTGAGAGGCAGTGTGGCACCCCCAAAATCTTCTCAGGCTCATAAGCGGCTTTTACGCCTGGCAACTTGGCGTTCCTTGTTGATGTTTCAGCAGCCGATCAGGATTGGGTCCTATATTCGCCGGGCTAGCAGCCCAGTATCCCGGACGAACTGTAGGACCGCTAATGGCGTGTCTCTAAGCACAGATAGGTTAGACCCAGGTTTGAGAGACGGTAGGGGGTTAGGAGGGCCGTGCACTGAATAATCACATGTTCCACGTCCTCTGGTTCCCCCGTGTGGCACCTGTGGCAGTTTGGGCTTGGGTGGTTAATTGGGTAGATGGTGTTGCGGTATGCCAAAAGCAGCCAGGATTTCCTGGTCCGCAGCCTGCTAAATAGGACCTGGTCGGCCCTTGGGAGCCCAGCCTCCGTTTGGGATACCATTGGGCCTTTGGGGCCATAGATTGCCAGTGCGCGGGGGTGACTGATGCTAGTAAACTCTTCCTGGTTACGAAGTTTTTCCAGTTTTAGCTGTAGGCAGATCTATCGGTTTATCTGTTTATGGTTCAGAGCAGCCAGCCCTGGCTAACGAGTCCGCGATGTCAATCCCGTCCAGACCCCAGTGGCCGGGTGCCCACTGCAGGGTTATGTAGCAGATTATGTATTGGACGCAGTCACACATGTCATTTAAAAGCTGGCTACAATTCGCCCGGAGACCGCTGTTGACTAAACTGACCACCGACTGGGAATCTGTACAGATTCGGATGTTCGGGTGTTGGCTTAGGTTCAAATTGGCCAGGTTTTCTGTGATCCACTGTAGTCCTGTGTGGCTTTCCTTTTCGCAACGCTACGCACATGTGAGTGTGTGTTTGCGTTTTAAAAACTACTCAAATTTGAGCTGAGTTTGGGACTTAGAATTAGGCTTAGCCTCAGAGTATCAGGCTTAGGGCCTATTCCTTTACCGGATTAAAGGGTTAATTATAATCGGACTAAACGGTTTGAAAAATTAAGCTTAAAAATGCCATTCCAAAACCTCCGGATTAAATGGACTTAACTCTTAGCGCGCTGCTTTTTAATCGGACTAAACGGACTTAACTGTGCACGCTAATGTTAAGCGTGCATCTTAAGTCCGTTTAGTCCAGTGGTATATAGTGTAGGAATGGGTTCGGACTAAAATTAAGCCGCTGACTTATTTTAACCCGTTTAGTCTGTTTAGTCCGATTTGTCATTCCAAAACATCGGACTAAAATAAGTTCAGTCCGTTTAATCCGGTAAAGGAATAGGCCCTTAGTTAAGGCTTAGTTTTGTAATTTTGCAATTTATATGTTTCTGTGCATAGCCTTGCACGAAGGAAAGCTACGGTGGCAACAGAGTCTACGTGTTAACAGATTGTAACATCTAGAGGTAAATAACTAAGCAGAAACCAAGTTAAATATGAACTTCCTGCATTATTCTCCATTCCCTGAAACATGAGTCTAGCTGTCATGTCAGAACTTGTACCAAAGTTTAGTCATTCATACTCATTCAACTTATCTAAATGCCCGACCAACACAGTCCTATGGGAAAACGTGCCGGTGATAGATCAAGCGAAATAAACGTTGACCTGTCTGTCAAAAATTCCTATATTCTCCTAGGCTCACGCTGGTTTACTACGAAAAACTTTCTATAAAAAACACTATCTCAGAGTAAGATTTCAAGTATATATTAACCATACGTTTCACTTGGTTTTTCTTTTTTTCTAGTTTTTTTTGCGCTTTTCGGTTTTTTGCTTTTTTTATTCTATAAAAAACACTATCTCAGAGTAAGATTTCAAGTATATATTAACCATACGTTTTCACAGGTTAGTATCTAATGACAAAACAAAGAATTGTTTCATGTTTTAGAATTTGAACTATGTCTTCTCAAACATACATGTAACAAAGTCAAAATTTTGGGGTGGCCTACAGGTTTGAATTTTGGGACCCTTTCACCCTGATCGACAAAAAAACCCCAAACGTTGCAAAAGTTTGGAAAATTTTCAACGAAAGTGACACCTGTACGTACATATTTTCACAAAAAAAATTTCAGACCTTGCCCCGGCCCCTCAATTGTGGGGGGTCTTCATTCCCCACTCATACTTTTTCGAGCAAAAATGGCTTACATTATTGTTCTTCTGCTATGTCTGCTAATTTAGTTACGGATACTGTGATGCTCACTTCATTACAATTTATACTATCACCCTCAAAATAAATAGTTATTATTGAGCTAATTAAGTAATTAATTTTCACTTCTAGATACCCTGGACTATTTTGTTATTGAGCTGAATCGAGCCGTTGCCTGCGACATACATTTTTCAAATTTGACATCATAGTTCATAGCTGTCAGTTTTGTTTTTACAGGTAAATATATAGGTGGGTTGATGCATTAATGTTTAGCTAATTAACACAATTATATAATTACTGACTGACAAGCTCTTTCTACAAAATTAATATGTTGTTAAACCTGTCAATGTCATATTATTTCTATTTCTATTCTCTTTGTACCTGCGACGGGGCTAGGACTGTAGAGCCCGAAAGTTTCCTTTCGATTTCACTTAATGATTTAACTTCGTGATTTTGGTAGTTAGTTGGCACCGCCTAGACATTCGGGGAAGGGCTGACCCAGCTGTTTGGGTGGGTGAGGCTCATACGTGGGCAGGAAGCAATGTCTGGGGGTCAGGGCCGGGGGTCAGCCTGCCCTCCTAGGGTAATTTATCCACTGGTGTAGTGTTCCCTTCGTCAGCCACCGTTTTTTCTTCGTGAACCACCGTTTTTGCTTCGTGAGCTACCTTGTGAACATTCTAGGAGGCGAGATGAAGTTGCCTTAGGGTGAAAACCCCGAAACCGCCGTTCCCGAGTTCCCGACACCCATGTATGGTGAGATTGCTATACTATATTGGGAGGAGTGAAATCACTGAAATCCCATGAAAACGCTCCCCCCATCCATGTTCATATATGGGTGAGTGCTCTACCGGCAGCACCCACAAGTTTGTATATAGCACGTGACGTCATACAGCGTCTCATAAAGGTACCATTAGATCGATATTGTCCCATGTTTTGCATAAAGTAAAAATGGAATTTTGGAGAAAAACTTTTTAATGAACGTTTTTGTAATGTGGTTCTGATTTTAGCGCCAATGACTTCAAATAGAGCACAGCCCTAGAACCTTGCAGGTTAAAAATTTGGAGTATTCATCTTACAAAAATTTTGGAATCATCTTCTGGTGGGCCAAGCTTCAACGCACTACGTTTACTCAACCAACGCTGCCTGTGCTACCAGCCGATAAATTTGCATCTTAGCCGACAAATCTTACGTTGGATAAGCTAGACATGGGCGTGGGTGGAAAATTGCTTTCCGCAACACTAACCTCACTCTCTCCCCCAGGTAGGCTTCAGCCCCCTAAATCGCAAAATTTCAGCGTTACATTAACCCCCCCCCCCACCCCCCTAAAACATTCGCAGCCGAACATTTGTGGATAAGTCCCTAAATGAGATGATCCAAAAATCAGTCCAAACATGGACGGGAATTGCTTCAATACTCAACTACATTAGAACTAAGTCAAACTGTAAGAAGGCCCTCACTTTATTTTTAATTTCCATGACGAAACAGCGAAAAGTTTTCCATCACAAAAACTTTTTACAGTCCTGAAAGTGAAATTCTGGTATATATTTTCCTAATTGCGTCAGGTTTGCTCAAATCCTGGCTTTCCCGGGGCGGTGTCACTGTTCCTCTTCATCCTTCATTATAAGCCAATTACTTGCAGCCAGGCACCGTGACCGAACCATGGTGAGAAATTTTAGAGAAAACTGGACTTTCTCATTAACTTTCTTACCAAAGTTTTCAGTGGAACACAAACATTTTTTTATAAACTTTGTTTTGAAGATTTTGAAGTCCTGCTGATTTTGTGTGTTAGCGAAACCTGAGTTTTAGAAAACATTCTTAAATCCCACATACTCCCTGACTCACTTTCATTTTGGGATTAAGGGACACGAAATTGTGTTCATGCGGTCAGCTAAATTTTTCACGAGTACACAATTTTGCGTACATATATACCGACAAATAGGCGACCAATCAGACAGACTATCAGACCTGACTGGAACGACAAAACCCGAAATTTATACCTACCTTTAAGACTAAACTTGCAATTTTACATTTTAAAAACTTTGGCTACTCCCGTATTTTTAGAAATTTTAGGGGGGCTTGTCCTGACGGTGGGGGGATTTGAACTCACAAAAACAAAAAATTTTTGCTGAAAAATTTGAAACATTTTGCAAAATTGAACTATTTTTCGCAATTTCGTTGGCTATGTGCTCATTTTGGAAGCATTTTACGGCCATCTGGGATTCGGTTGTAAATATTTCTAGCACCTTTTTTCAGGTGCCGATAGGAGGGCTTGTCCCGATGAGTCAAATCTATGAAGGATTTCTCGCCCATATCTGTGGTATATATATGGTCGACATATTGTCTGGGAGGCAAAGGGGATGTGGAAAGCCCCCAAAATCAAAAGTCGGGGAAATAAGTCCCGAAAATTTGGGCAAAATTTAGTAAAAATCGCACAATTTCTGGAAAATCTTCAAAATTTTTGCAAATTTAGGGTATTTTTGGTCAATTGAGGGGGGAGGATTCCAAAAATTTGGCCGGAGAGGCCCTCCAAACTTTTGACCCCGTTACATGTAAGTCAGTGGTTATGATGATAATAAGGTTTGTTATTTCAACTGGGCAAAACCACTTCACCCGCTTGAGATCTAAAAATATTAGAGCGGCTAGAACGAAATAGTTTTTAGAAGTTTTAAAAAAGTTTGCAAAAATATTATACCACCAGACCCAATAACATTAGTGTTGACAACGAGACTTATAAAAAACTACAATAAATTGAAACATTATTATCCTCAAGTGGCTGGCTTTTAGATTAATAGGCTACCGACTGGGCTTGTTATATAAGACCCGACGTGTAACTATGTATTTTTGAGGTAAAAGCTAGTGAATTGCAAAAAAACATTTATATATAACTACATATTAATTTCTGCTGTATCACTCAAACTAAAAAAATTAAAAAAATCACGTTTGGCTTTTTCAGTTTCGACTTTCACTTGGTGGAGTTACCCTGACTGAAATATTGGCGTCACTTTGCAGTCTAAAACTTTGCACCTTGCATTGAGTTTATGGAATTGGTTCTCTTATAGAACTCTTATAGATATATATATCTTCAAAATTTCTGAATGAAACCGTTACTACTACTACTTCAATTGACGTTCTTGTGTGCACGCCATTATAATGGCTTTCTTCTTAGTCAATATTCTAAATTCAAAAAAAGCTAAAATCTATATTAACCAAGGCTACATATCTATCTATCTCTATCCTAAAGCAGCGTTTAAAACATTTGTTCACCACTACAAACAACTCTGAATATGGGAAAAACTGCCACACCATATGATGCACACCCCCGGTCACATTAACACAAAAAATTTTGTTCGTCACTTTCCGGCCAACCTTAGTCGCTTAACTATCGTCATTCATAACGGATACATACATATATATTTTTTCGGCGCCAGACCTAGAAGGAGGTCGAGGCTACCCGACTATGGAATAAAAGCCACGGCAGCCTTTTCGCTACAAATTAACGAAGCTAAGCTATCCATACATACTTTTTAAAAATTGCTAGATTATACAATATAGTCTATTTTTAGTCAGCAGGGTAGGCTATTGGACATTTTCGATGACAAATAGGGAAAAAACTTATCTTTTTCATAAATTTAATTAAACGAGCTTGTTCAATCCAGTATATAAAGCACGTCAGGTTTGCTAAAAAAACACTGCATATATATATAGCAGCTGTTTTGAAACTAGTTTGTTTTTGACCTAAAAGTGGTACGCAAATTTTTTTCTCATTACAAGCATCATTCAATCAATATTACAATTACAATCTTAACATATTAACAGGCATCTTAACATAAGCTTCTTACCATCAGAAACGTCTCACTGTCATTAATTGACACCAAGTAGACTCGTATAATTATTCTTGTATATACAAAAAAATAGTTTAGCGATTTTTTTTCTCAGTCCGTAGCCACTGTAGGTAGCTGCCCAATGGTTGCAGCTTAGGAGTGACCAATTAGCTAAGCCCACGAAAAAACAGGTGATGTAATTTTAGTAAACAGTTCATGCAGCATTCTCAATCATACATGTACGAGGGGGGGGGAAGGGGGGGACCCCCCCCAAAATCGAGGAGTCGGGGGGGGGGGGTACCCAAAATTTGGGCAATTTTTAGAAAAAATGGCACTCGTTTGCCGAATTTTTTTAAAATTTTCCAAAATTTAGGGTATTTTTGGTCGACCAGGGGGGGAGGCTCCCCAAAATTTGGCCGGAGAGCCCCCCAAAATTTTGACCCCGTTACATGTATGTTCTCAATAACATAAATCACTTTTTTTACATGAGGAAAACGTTATTATGGTGGAATCTGTTTTTTATACACTACATATATACTACTACTACTGCAGTATATACTGCGCAAAGTTTAATACCGAAAAATCCATGAAATACATACACTCTTGCAAACTACCGAGTTTTGGATTTAAATTTATCAGATTAATGAATTAATCATTAATTTAAAACGTAGCTTGTAATAAAAGAAGCAAGCTGAAATTTGTCAATTTATACTTTGTATAATAATTGTGTTTTTGTGTATTCTTAGGTTTTCATGCATTGATACGTGCGCGTATATTCCAGTATTCTAGTGAATTAATTATATATATATACCAAAAAACTTCCTAATAATAGACTAACTTACTTTCTGGATAAGTATCTCACATCCTTTTCCGCCAAGTTACACAAAAACTTACTGCAAAAATACAGCTTTATATACATTGCAGAAAATATATATCGTAATTCACTAATACCATAATGCTACACTTTTGCCTCCAAAAAACAACCAAAACTTTAGCTTACGTTGATTTTTTAACACAAGGGAATCTTTCCAAAAACTACATTTCTCGCATTCAACAAAAATCACTAGTACAGTATTTTGGCATCTGATCAACCCACAACACTGTTTACTCATAGGTTGAATGCTAACATTTACGCAACACCAAAGCCTGTTCTCAATCTTTCCATAAATGCAAATCCAGCCTGTTTTAAAGCTTAGTAGCTTGTTTTCTGTCTAATTTTAGTAGTATCTTAATCTAACACGTTTTTTGTAAAATGACGTAAACGGGAGGGGTTTTTTTGCTGGCTGTTCATGTTAACTACAAGTCTAAATTCATGTCATGACAATATTACTGTTTTTTAGCTGTCTGTCATCAATCTTTAGCACTAAAAAATATTTCTTATTTTATATATATATATATATATATATATATATATATATATATATATATATATATATATATATATATATATATATATATATATATATATATATATATATATATATATATATATATATATATATATATATATATATATATTATATATAATATATATATACTACTTGAACGAGATCCGATCTACAGCCGGATTGGAAAAGTACATATCTATATAGATTCCAAACCAATCCGATCCGATTCACATCACTAATATCTATAGATCTATGTTTTACAATCAATCAATTAGTCTCGTTAAAATATTCGTCTATCTACGTAGCCTTTCTTCCTGCCTGACACGTCACATTAAACGTACAAAAGCCAACTCTTGAAAGTAAGCCTGATTCTAAGGGCTTACTCTTTTACTGGATTAAAGGGTTAATTTTAATCGGACTAAACGGTTTAAAAATTCAGTTTAAAAATGCCATTCCAAAACCTCCGGATTAAACGGACTTAACTTTTAGCGCGCTGCTTTTTAATCGGAATAAATTGACTTATATGTGCATGCTAATGTTAAGCGTGCATGTTAAAGCCGTTTAGTCCAGTGGTAGTTTTGGATTGGGGTCACACTAAAATTAAGCCGCTGACTTATTTCAACTCGTTTAGTCCATTCAACCCGATTTGCCATTCCTAAACCTCGGACTAAAATAAGTCCAGTCCGTTTGATCCCGTACAGGAATAGGCCCTAAGACTAAGCCTGAGCATAAACTTGGTTAAAAGAAGAAGCCTCGGCTTTATATATATATTTTTTATATGATGTGCTAGGCCGAAATTTCAACATATTATTTAGCTACTAATTTCTTAAGACCAATGATTTCACACTAACGTTGTTAACCCAACTCTAGTTCACGTGACCTTTTTATTTACTCAGCATATAATAATCAGAGTAATTTATAGTAAAATAATAGTGATTCTTGATTTACGCCTAGAATTAAAGAATAATTTATATGCATTGAAATGCAGTTATTTTTCTCCGCTGCTCTTAAGAAGGATATACTTTGATAGTTCATTAGAACGGTCGTTATTATACACTTTCAGCCTCTAAAATGCCAACTTTGCAGCGCAGTTTTTTGTTGTTATTTCTCTTTTTTTAAAAACATTGGCGACATTTATACATATTTAATCAAAGGGATAAAGGTTTCTATAGGGCCTACAAGTAAAAAAACGGATTTTTGCTTTTTTGATAGTTTTGAAAAAACAATAGTTTGCACCATACGTACATAACCTGGCGAGGGTCGAGGTTGCGTAAGGTTGCTACCCCGTATATCCCCAGCCTTTTATACATTTCACTTACATTATTTTGATAATATCACGTCTTGTCATTGCTGAATCCAAATTTTACATAATAATATAAAGAAAAATGATTAAGGAACTAAAATTTAGGTCAGCCGCGGTTGCTAAAAAATGGATCAGAAGAAATACGGATATTTTATACATATATATAATTGAAAAGAGATTTTTCTAGAGCTTTAAAATTAGCTTGCTTAAAGCTCACTTCCAAACCCTTAACCAAAGCGAGTCTGAAATTACAGCTGCTTAAAGCAACATAGCTCCGCGTTTCAATTAACAAACGTTTGTGGTTTATATATCTATCTTATCTGGGGTTTTGTTGGAGTTGCAGAGGTTTTTTATAGACATTTTAAGCCCACTTCTTCGCAGCTAGTGAACCAACAGCCAAGACCATAAAAATCAGCATACAGAGGCAGCTGACGAAATCTGTGGGGGGGAAGCTGAGGGCTGATCGCCGATAGGAAAGGGGGGACTGAGCTTGAGTTGGGGGGGGAACTCTCTTGCTGAGGCTGGGTATGGGCTGAATAGGCTAGATGGGGTGACAGAAAGCCCCGTAACCAGACGTGAATACTGGATATGTACCCAGGCAGAAAAAAATTCCAGGGGGTGAGCTACGGGAAGGAAGAGCCGCTTTCTAGGCATTCTGGGGAGCGCAGCACTGCAGCAAATGTCTGGGGGGGGGGGGTGAGGTTGCCTTCTGGGGAAGGCTTTACCCTCCCACCTCCGTGTGTGCCCGTAACCCCTCCCCCATCCCCCATGTATGCATAATATCACTGAAAAATCCCCACCCAGTCCTACTTGCATGAATTCATAGGCCAAATTGGCATCCTGGTGCAGAAAATCGGTGGAAAACTGTCGGTCCGGCGGACGACTCAGTCCGTAGCCCGGCGGGTCCCAAGCGATTACTGTCATTCGATCTCCGCCCAATTTTTCCAGCTGCGGACCGAAATCTGTCAAGGCTGAGCCTAAAACAGAAAAAAGTGTTTAATAGTCGATTGTATTTGACACCGAAGTCAAGTGACTTTGACTCCGGAATCTGTAGCAAGTAATTTGGTCGGTACTGTATTGGTCGGTACTGTATTTATATAAGGACAGCACAAGCGTTCTGGTGAACAAGGCTAACTGCAAAAGGTTTCGGTTTACGCCTGACACTCCAAACTTTTCTGACTAAAGGGACTAAATCGGACTAAACGGTGCAAAATCAAAGCTGCAGCTCGTTTAGTAAGATACTCAATCCTAACTATAAACGGTCCAGACTCCAGTCTGTTTGAGTCGGTAAAGGAATAGGCCCTAATTGTACACAAAAACATTTTTTGAACAAATTGGAATTTTTTGGCGATTTGTTTTTCTATTAGTCGTCTAAAAAGTTGTCTACAAAGTATATATGTAGAAACTGTAGATTGTCTGTTATGTGGACTTTAGATCTTCTTGTTTGTCTGTGACTGTGACTGATTCTTTTTACTGATATGTACTCTATATATACAGTTTAATAGACATAATTGTAGATTTAGAATATGGAAAATAAAATAATTTTCACGAGTTTTGGCCAAGATCCAACTTTCAATTTTGTCGAGGTGCCCAACCTAATAAAACTAATTATCAATCTCTAAATTTTCTCGAATTTCTTTCATTTTCTGGCACTCTTCACCTTTTACCGTTTCTTTGTTTATATACGTATATACTTCCGCCATTCTAACTCAATTAGCCGAAATTCAATCTTTCCATTGCTTGAACCAATTTACCACTGAATTTGAAAGCTATTGATGTCAATTATATTCAAGAGCAAGTCCGTTCCACTGGTTTTTGTGGTAGGCATAATATTCAACCCATACATGTAACGGGGTCAAAATTTTGGGGGGGTCTCCCCGGCCAAATTTTGGGGACCCTCCCCCCCAGATCGACCAAAAATACCCTAAATTTTGCGAAATTTTGTAAAATTTTCCCAAAAAAGTGCCATTTTTAATACATTTTGCCCGAATTTTGGGGACCCTCTCCCCCGGCCCCTCGATTTTGTGGAGGGTCCCCCCCATCCCCCCTCATACATGTATGATTCAGCCGTTTAGACAGTTTGTATTTCAAGAGAGCCAAACATTTCTGAGTCGAAACAATCACGGGTAATTCCGCTAAAAATCTGTTTGAAATTGCTACTTTATATTTATTGTAATTGCAACCACACAAGTACATGTCTGTTTACGTAATCTTACTTCGAGATTCAACAGAAAATACTTAATTTCTTTTGTACATTCGTGTATGGTCAAGCACATGCAATAGCCAATATTTCTTCCGACTTTCCGAGTAAGAAAAAAACATAGTTTTCTAACTATTTATTAAATCTAATTTAATCAACTATAGGAGCCTGGGGGTCGTTTCAGAAGCTTTACATAAGTCTTATGGGTCCCATAAAGTCTTACATATCGTTATAGGTGTTTCAGAAGCTTTACATAACTTCTGGATCACCTCATGTTCTCTCATAAATTTATGTTTTCCATCTAAATTTATGGGTAGCCTGATAATTACTACATAAATTTATGTCAAGACTTCAGGCTACTCATAAAATGCTAAATGTGGGTGCCGAGTTTTCTCATAAATTTAGGAGAACGTGAGGGCACCCATAACTCACCTTTGAGCTAAATAGTTGGTACAAACCTCAAAAAATGTATGAAAACTGATTCGCTGGGTAGAGCATAAAGTGGCATAGTTTAGGGAATGTATTTTTTAAAACTTTATTAAACTATTCTGAAAATTCTGATTTTAAGATTTTACCGTAAAACGACAGCAGCAGGTATGGTGGTAACTGTTATGCGTTTGAATAATTAAATCAACTAACAAACCTATGCATTATTTTTTAAATTGAGATTTTAAACGAGCGCACCCTCAGTACGAAAATCAAAGCTGCGATCGTGCTGCTAGGCATCTAATTGTGCGAGCGTGTGTGCGTGCACATTCCATGCGGTTTTCAGCGAGAGCATATAATTTTATGTGAGAACTTTATGGGAGAACTTATGGGAGGGTTATGTGAAGACTTCTGAAACACTTTATGTACCACTCGTAACCTTCTCATAAGTTCTCCCATAAATTCAATTTATGTAAGACTTTATGTAAAGACTTATGTAAAGCTTCTGAAACTACCCCCTGGTCTCGAAAAATTTTTTACCTAAAAAAGCCAAAGGCATTTTTGAAAAGTTCTTCGAATAACAAATCTAAAGTTTAAGTAAAGTTCAAGTGTTATTATTCACTTAATATCCTCTTATCTGGCTCTTAACATCCAAAATCATCCTATTTCTAAATCTAAGCTTCAATTTTAGCCTGCAAGCTAAGTATAATCGGTTGCTTTGTTATACTATATACCTACTATAATTATTTATTATTATCTATTAGTAATAAGCATACATGTACACGGGGTCTCGGTCTGGGGGGGGCTTGTCCCGAAATTTTCGAGGGGGGCTTGTCCCGATATTTTGTCCCAAAAACGCGAAAATTTCCAATTTTTGCCTAAAAATGGGAAATTTTTGCGAAATTCCGATATTTTTAGCGATTTTTTTGTTTTTTCGGTCATTTTTGAAGCATTTTACGGCGATCTGAAGCGATTTTGGGGTTTCAGAGAGGGGGGCTTGTCCCAACTTGTCAAATCTGAGGGGGGGGCTTGTCCCTTAATTTCAAATCTGGGGGGCCCCCCCCCCCCCCCCCCCCCCCCATGTACATCTGTGGTAATAAGAGATTATAGATGTAAATTTAATAAGATTGCTTGGCTTTTAAGTAATTACAATGTCATAGCACAGCCTGTCCCTTAGGCTAGCAATATCATTTTTTTCACTATATATTAGATATATATGTATTAAATTAAGCTTAGCTATGTCAAATCCGGGAGCTTAGAAATACATCTTTATTACCCTTTAGGTTGAAATTAGCAACTTGATCATTTTGCTGTGTTTTTCTAGACTAAATGAAGCTTAGCGGAAAATCCGGGAATGCTTTTTAATCATAAACATAGCCTAATTACCCTTTCGGCTAAATTAACAACTTGGTCACTTTTTTGTAATTTTTTACTTTTCTATATTCTCTTTCAGTAAAACCAGCTATTTTTCCCGTTTTTTTTGAAAAAAAGAGCTGTTTGCTGATCTTTAATTTTGAGGTTTCATCCAGATAAAGCCCCCTAAAGCCCTAAACTGCAGCTGAAGGCCAAAAAGGTTCAAGAATGTTATTAATTTGACAAAAACTAACTGACAAAATTACATCAACCGTCAGCTGGCAATCTGGCATCTAAAAAAGTCTGGTCAAAAAATGGCTGAACTTAAGATAAAACACAAGACCAAGATTTACTTGTTGCTTACTTCCTTGCTCTTGATGGCTAAAATTCTACAGAAATCTAGTGTTTCGTCTTGTCTCAAGGTCGAACACTTGTTGGTCAGACTTTGGGAGTGGAATGCATAAAACCAGTCTAACGTGAGCCAAGAGTACATAATAGGATGTTCCTGGTTCCAGGATCCAATTATGTACTGAGTACATTGTACTCTAGGTAAGGCTAATCTAAGACGTATATACAAATTTTTTAGTAAATTAAAACATAGTAACGAGAAATTCTACACACATTCCATAGGTTAGAATATGGCCCTTAGACTGCGTTTAGCAAAACTGAGCTAAGACTGCCTTTATGCATTGCATCGTAGATATTCGTTCTAAACTCATCCAATAGGAAACCGACAACCGTCACTCTTAAGCACAGAGGAAAGTTCAACACGCAAACAGATTACAATAAGCCCACAAATTTTTCCTTCTCAGGCATTGCAACCTTAGCACTCAAAGCTCACAAGCACTCTGCAGTTACAAAGATTACTAAGCTTGCACCGGAAGTATATAAGCTCTGTTTTCACGTTGTTGACATGTTAGTTTAATTGACACACTGTGGCAAATTCTAGAAAGCAGGCCTGTGACAGATTTCCAAATGGTGCACCGATACGGACACGCACCAGAAGCGATTAGACTCAGACCCATATGTTCACACCCTTTGCAATTCAGTCACAAGATCAGAAAAGCCTAGTCCGCAAAAACACCTTCTTTTAAAGCCAAAAGAGGATTCGCTGCGTCTGTTTGTGAGTTTTAGAAAAACATAGTTTATTGATATATGCCGTTTTCTAATGAAGAAACTGAGATTATGGCCCATATTTCGAAGACTTGGGGTCTGAATGCTGAAGACTGATTTGCGAAGGACAAGAACAAACCTGGGGGGAGCATGATCACCAATCACGAAAAGGGCGCGGGGGGGTTAAAACTTTCACAGTCTAACCACAGTCTGTCTGAATGCATATCCATATAGGCGTAGCCAAGGCTCTATCAGATATCTCAGTCTGGGAGTCTTGTCCCGGATTTTTCGAAATTTACGGGGGGCTTGAGAATTGTCCCGCCATTTGGAGAACTTGAATCTTGAACTCACAAAAATGCAAAATTTTGCAATTTATGTGAAATCTGATTTGTTTGCAAGATGGTTAATTTTCGCAACTATTCGGTTTTTTGGAGCATTTCAAATACAGCCATATGAGGCAAATTTTTAGTTTCCGGACACCTTTTTTCCTCAGCACCAAGCACTTGTCCCATCTGCAGGCTGCACATAGTACTATATGAACACTATATATATGTACATATATTTAGACTCTACTACAGTCTACAATAGTCAAGTACAGGCTCTGCATATAAGCCCATAAAATACTGCTCCAGATGAGAAACAGCTGAGACTACTGAGAAAACAAATGCCGACAAAAATCAACCTAATCCCTCGTGTCCGTTATTGCGTCACAGAAGCGCGATTTCAGCAGAATCTGTTGGTTTTTACAAGAAATTACGGTTTCAAATTCCCAAGGGAGCTTACAACAAACCTCACTTGTTTACCCACCTCTGCAACTTTTGGATTAAAAAAGTTTCATTATGCTCTTGTGAATTAGAAAGTTTTAGTACACTCTTTAAGATTGATAAATGCGGTGGCATTTGTTATATTTTTATTGTACATATATTGTTTCCATTTAGACATATACAATTTTTGATTACTATAAATATACCTATAAATCCATTGATCCCACAACAGCCATAATCATGAATGAACAATATATCAATGACCAAGAATTTCAATTTCCGCCTTTCGCAAACATCACGGATTTCGACTTCGCCGATTACTACGACTCGAACGCTAATCAATCGATGTCCGATTACCAGGATATGGGGGCTATACGCCAGGCGCCCATCACAATACTATCGATTACCATAGCCGTAGCACTGATAGGAAATTCATTGATGATTGCTACGCTACTTACGTCAATGAAACGTCGACAATCGCTCGCTGTGCCCATTCACTATTTACTCATTCATTCATGCGTGTCTGACATTGCTTTTGCTCTGGTAGCCATTCTACCGCAGTTGGTTGAAACAGTTTTGATACCTGATTTTTACGGTACGTTACATCTAGCTTTGTCTACACCACAAGGGTCCAGTTTTGGGGGCGCCTCTGGGCCTCACCAGCCAAAATTTGGAACCGATTTGCCGAAAATACCACAAATTCTGGAAAATCTTCAAAAAGTCTCTTTCTTATTTCCCCAACCTTCCCTGCCTCTGCCGGACCCACGGGTTTGGGAGGTTTCCCACTCCCCTCCCTCTTATATACCTTATGGCCACACATATTTTCTTGGGGAGGGCTCATGCTCTCCCCAAGTACATGTGTGACTGTGACATGTTTAAAAAAATTGGCACGTCCATTGCCGTCAAAATTGGCATTCTAAAGTGATAGTTCTTTTTCGCGGTTTTTTACGTAATTTTTTCGAAACGTTAAAGCATATATACACGATCGGTTGACCGTTGACTGTTTTCAAAAATATTTCTCACGAAAAATGCAAAAAACAGACAGTAAAAAATAGCATCAATTTTCTTGTGCTCGTAAATTGTCTCCTGAAAGACACAAATAAAACCATAAAACGCTTATTTTCATTTCAGGTGACACAGCGTGGTGCAAAACAGTTCGATTTCTGCAAGTACTGCCAATGTATGCCTCGTCCTATTTCGAAGTATCGATCAGTATTGATCGCTATATAGCTATCTGTCAGCCATTCACATCGCTATGGCTTCGACACAGGGTACTGAATATTCTCATAGCCATGCCTTGGGTTATAGCCACGCTATTTAGTATACCACAACTGATCATATTCAAAATCAATCAATATGAATTCAACGGAACCGTCGTTTTGACCACCTGTGGCACGCTATATCGAGAGAGCGAGAAGTACCAGGAGCTCTTTGATCGACTTTACGTTTCCTGGTTCTGTGTGTCAGCCTGGCTACTGCCCTCGCTGTTGATTCTAGCTTTCTACATCCCCGTGATCGAGCTGTTACGTCGAAACATGCGTGGGAATCAGTCCCTACTTACGCTCAAAGCCGCCAGCACGAAGCCCACAACCGACCAGCCAGACTTATCGGCGCCTCGCAGCATTTCCCAGCCCGCTCCCAATCTAGCCTATCGATCCTGCAGCCCCCTAGCCACCAGCCGCTACGTCACAAAACTGCGTCGCGGCCCGCCGCCTCATTTTGTAGCCACCGATTCGCAGCGAAACGACTCTAAGAGCAGCATCAGTTCCACCACTCGCCAGCAGCAACTGAGCAGTGACTGGCGGGCTCTAAGCGGCAGCCGGAGCAATTCCAAGACAGAACTGGTGACGCGTCGCAAAATACAGACCGTCAAATTGACGCTGACCATTGTGGTGTGCAACTTTGTGTTCTGGTCCCCGTTTTGCATCACCAGCTTGGTGGATACATTCTTTCCTGATGCCATTGGTACGCTTGGTTTCTTTGGTTTGAGTTAAAACTGAATTTTAGTATATATAGTATATATGTAGTATATACATAAGATGTACATATGATACAGTGAAGACGTGAGGTCAGGGTTTTTTTGAAAATAAAAGGTGTGTCCAAGTTGTGTCCGGCGAAAAAAAATTGTGGCCCGTAAGCATCGAGTGTCTGGATACACTCCTGGACACAAAAAACCTTGCGCGAGGTCAACTCATTTTATTATTACAATTCACCGATATTTTACACTTTGAAAAGTAAAATTAACTACTATAGTAGGTATATACATAATATGAAATGAAATCTAGAGGATAAAACATAACTTAAATCCTAAAAAATAACTTGCATATAGTGATAAAATCCCTGCATAATCATTCGTAATCTTAACCCTTTCATGCCCAGAGGATCATGGGAGATACCACATGATGAACTACCATATCTGGAGCTATGCTACTTGACTAGTCTATTCTAGTGACAGGATCTTTGAACTGTTTTTGAACAGTTGAACTGTCCTTGAACTGGAGATTAAAGGGTCAAAAAAAATGACCCTTACGTTGTCAACAGTACTATGTATAGCGGTACACCAGTATAATGCATACATGTAACAGCACCAAAATTTTGGGTACCCCTCCCCCCCCCCCCTTGGTGGGACCCCCCCTCCGCTGTGTCAACTTATTTTTGACCCTCCCTACCAAACGTAACTTTTACCTTTTTTGACCAAAAAAACACCGATTTTGTATATTTTTGGCGAAAATTTTGGTAGAAATTGGTTAAATTTCACAAAAAAACTGTCGATTTTTTCAAATTTTGGTCAAAATTTTACTCCTGCCGGGACCCTCCCCCCTCTTTTTCCCCTGGCGGGACCCCCTCTCCCTCCCCCGGGACCGAATTTTGGGGGGGTCTTCCCCCCCCCATCCCCCCCCCAACTACATGTATGGTATAATGTAAAAATTCAATCCTAAAATCTAAAAAATCAAATCTTTACATCAATTTAAAAATAAAAACAATTTTTTTAACTTTTCAGACCAGACAGCGGCCATCTTCGTGCTCTTGTCGGGCAACCTGAACAGCTGCGTAAATCCATGGATTTATTTCTTTTTCCACAGCCGCCAAGCCATGCAACTTTGCGGGCGATCGCCCAAAAAAGAAGCCGCCATGAACAACATTCGCAAACGACGCCCGCCCCCTCCCCTGCCCAAATTTCACTCCGCCCCCGCCATCAATATGCGCAATGCTCTCATTCCCAGAATTGCCAGTGATGATAAATTCTCGGACAGATAGCTATATCGATCAAAATAGCCATATTTTAGTTTTTCATAATAAAATTAAATCTCTCTAGTTATATACTTGCTGTTGATATTATTTCACTGCTATGAATTATAGTGGTGCGGGAAAAAACCCTATTTTCAACTTTTCGGGTCGTCGTGTGCTCCACATATATAAATCAGATCCATTAATGCTCGCGGCTGTTATAACGGCCGTCTTTTGCCTAACTGTTGCACTAATAAAATGGATTCTAACTACTCACGTTTCTGAGTAATGAGTCTCGAAACCTCCGGGAAAAAACCCTATGCGGGAAAAAACCCTAATGCGGGAAAAAAACCCTATCACTTTTTCTGGTTGTTCTATTAGCAGTGAGTATAAACACAATTTCATTCTGTTCTACAACTCTTACGCTGCAGTATGGATTTAAAAACCGGTTTTCCGACACCCATGTGACTCACAATGATTCTTCAAAAATCGACCCTTTTTGGCAGAAATGACTTCTGCCCAAATATGCAATTTTTCCGTATTTAAAAGCATTAAAAACATATTTTTGCGCTTATTACGTTGGAAACAGTGGACAAACACCGCCCGCGTCTATCATTCTTGGATTTGAGTGGTACGCAGCAGCTAAAACCTAAATATTGAAAAAAATGCCAAATTTTGGTGAAACATCACCAAAACAGGTTTCGTAAGGGGTGACGGGGTATGGGCCAAAACTACAAAAAACGACGTTTTGCGGCCGAATAAACTGTTTCATTGAACTCTACGCATGTTTTTAGCCCAGATGAATTAACTTTTGTGGCAACAATGGGTGAGTTTAGCCAAAAATTATCACCAAACAAAATAGGGTTTTTTCCCGCACAAACTTTGAACAGTCACAGGTCAACCACAACGTTTTTTACTAATTTTGAGCTTTAGAAGTATAGAGGAGAGGTAACTCTCTTGAAAAATGCACACGGCGTTCGCCAAAAGTGTTTTTGAGAAAAATTATGACAAGTCAAAAATTTGGAAAATTTTGTCACTTTGAAATTTTTCAACATGCGAAAATTTGATATTTCATAAAAAATGCTACAGGCCTCAGAACTGCACAAAAATTGGTGTGGTAAGTCAGTTTGGGATGCGCTTTCCACCTACATACTCAAAAAGGGCCTAGGTCTAAAGGTTCGGCCAGGAAGCACTAGGGTTTTTTTCCCCGCAAAACGCGCAGGGTTTTTTTCCCACACCACTATAATGAATGAATGATCAATATCGAATTTGAATACATACTATGATCAAAGCATAAAATAAAATCCAACTAATTATGTATACATATAATATTGTATATACGTACTGCATGAAAAGGCTAACTAAACTGGCTTTCTGCACGTAATCTCAAGTGCATACCAAAAAATCGGCTACCCGACTGCGCGTTTTTTGCGGCTGAAGCGAAGCAGTCTCACTTTTGGTTCTTCCCCCTCACTTGACCCATTCCATTTGTTCGGTCCACCCGTCCTCCAAATTTGTAAGCATCGTTCATTTTGTGTAAAACAACGGTGACTTGCAATTTCTTGCACACTACTATATACATGAATCGCAGAACGCAGATTAATTTGTTGTGGTTGCAGGAGCTTATTCCTAAGTGCTGACACACTTTTAAGGCAGCTTATAGGGTGAGTCTTCCCCCCATTGTATATTTCACTCACCACCAAAAAAGAAATTCAATAGCGGGATAAAACCAGTGCCAGCATCAGAGAAACATTAGGCTTCGCTCAGGCCTACGTGAGATAGTTGGTTTCCCGAAACAATATAGTCTAGCGTCTAGAAACTATATACATGACTGAATAGAAAAGTGCGGCGTTTTTCACAAACACCAGCTGTATATATAGCATAAACGTCTTTTTTCCTTGACTATTTTTAAAAAATAAAAAACACGAAAAGGCATCAAAAAAACTATATATTTGGTCTCAATTTGCAGACTTCACTTCCAGTTTCGTTTCTGTTTCCCAAACAGAATCCTGCTAAACAGCTAGACTACATAACTGCATCAAATGTCCTTTCTTAATGTCCGTATATATGTACCCCTGACGATTAAATCGTTCATTTTTGTTGAATACTAGCATGAAAAAACGAACGAACATCCTAAAAACTGAATGAACACAAGTTAAGCTGGTTTATTTAAATGAAACATGAGTTAAAGCATATATCAGTTAAGGTGGTAGTTGCGTTTTCGAGGTTTTTGTGATTTCTATGTAAACTTTGCGCCACCAGTACTCATGTTATAAGTGACGCATGAGCATGAATTTTTGGGACAGTACTGTAAAGGTCAAAATCCCCAGGCATGTCTGTCATTTTTTCGAAATTTCACCTGTGGACATTTTTAGAGGGTTTTAATTACAAGAAAATATCTTAAATTTTCGGTGCGATTGCTTTTCAGCTATTTTCTCAGTAACTTGACTAGTTATTAAAAAAGTGGGGGACATGCCTGGGGATTTTAAACATGTCAAAAACATTACCAACTTTCAGCCCTAACAGGTAATCGTAGGATTCAGAGCTGTGGCGCAAACTTTTTCTAAAAAATTGTAATATTTTGGAAAGGACCTTTCTTTAGTCGCTTATACTGGAAACAAAATCACAGGTTAAATTTCAATGCATGGCATACATTTAGGAAAGATATTGTTCTACCTAATGCAAAAGACCGCTTGTGATTTGAATTTGTAAACGCTGAGCTATGGCTTTTCAAAAAACACCTAAAAACGCAATTACCCCCTTAAATCAAGAGTATATACATAATACGTCACACTCAATATTGAAGAAGAGTGAGACACTGTCCTTCCTGCCTGTGTTCTAGCACTGGCATATGCGCTGGTCGTTTCTGGCATTTTTTTGGGGTTTTAAAAGTGGAGGGGGTTCGCCCCCCCACTGAGGGGGGGGGGCGTACGAAACTGGGGGGGGGGCACTAACCTAATAAAGAAAAATACACTGCACAATATTGATTAGTATTATACACGTCTGTCGTCTGGATTGGATATATGTACTATTTTAACGTTGGCTTAATATACATAGCCTTGGCGTTATATACGTAGCCAAAAAAATACTTTCCGAAAGTGACTTTTTAAATGAAGAATGGTTCAAACTGTCAGTACGTCGTCTTCCAAATTTCATGTACAAAATCAGTTTCATATACTATATAGTTTTTTCAGCGATTTTGAAGTTTCAAATTTAATACGCTAGAATTTTAAATTTGATCGCAAAAAACAAACTTAAGAGTTTAATTTAGTAGTCATTTAGTTATGCTATAATTGCTATATTAGTGACACAGCGAGTGAGGCTTGGTGCGGAAGCAGTTGCAAAAAAAATAATCCGCCGCAGTGGTTTCCTCCAGGTAAGTCAAGCCTGCTGACTTACCCGGGTCGTCGGGGAAATTCCAAACATGACCAGCTTCCAGAACGCGAAGTTGCGGTCCATATGACCCGTAGTTCAGGTCGCAGTGCGAGAAAAATGGAATTACCAATGTTCCACACATTTTAAGGGAATAGCCAAAGTGAGGGGGAGGTACAAAAAAGTGGGGGGGCACCGAAAAATGGGGGTGCCCCCCCGCCCGCGCCCAGTAAAAAAATGCCGACGTTTTTTAGGCCACATGTTGACGTTTTGTTCAACATGTGGCTGGCAAATCAGAAGCGAGATCCGTTTTTTTCTGACTGGCCAGACGCCTGTGAACGTGCTCCAATCAGCACACAGGAGGCCTTACGTGCTCCAATCAGCACACTGACCACCATTACAGCAATTTTAGTGCAAATTTCTGTCATGATTGGGGGATTTTTTATTTTTTTCCAAAAATGTCGTTTTTTGTACTATTTTATTACCGTTTATATATACAATTTTATTATTAATAATTAGGGATGTCGCGGATGTCACTTTTTGACATCCGCGGATGCGGATGCGGATGTTGACTCCTGACATCCGCGCGGATGCGGATCTTTTTAGAATACGTTATAGATAAGTTATATATGAGATGAAAATTTCACTAAAAATTACATGTATGAGCAAGAATGAGACTTGAACGAGATAAACCAAACAATATAAAAGTTGTGTATTCCCTTTTTCATAACTTCTACTACTTGCGCCGCTATTGACAGTTTGTTTTAAACTGGTTAACCTTGTGCCAACACAAGCTAAATGGGTAGCAGACTTCCCCCAAATTTCTAGAGGAAAGGGGATCCCTCCAGTTATATTAACCGATTTACACCTAAATCTGGGCAAAAAATTGTCAAAATCGGTGCGTTTTGGCCAAACAAATGGTAAGTACGGTATGTACATATGTACATTGTATATACATGATTGGATCGAAAGTTTACTGATGACATGAAAATACTTTCGTTGTGCTCAAAAAATTCTAAGTTAAAAGCTGGAAAATAAGACCCCCGGCTGGACTCGAACCAGCGACCAGAGGCTTTGGAGGCTGGCCTCAGTGCTAACCACTACACCACGGGGGCTACGGCAACGGTGAGTTAAAATAGGTTTAAGTTACTTTGTTTGTATTATTTAACACTATGGAATGATTCCAAATTTTTTCCAGATAAAGAATTTAGCTTAGATAACATGATAATGCTAATCAGGGTAACCTAAGCTTTCGTGTGCTATATTGAAACCTGGATTATTATATTTATCATTTTGCTTAGGATAGTTTATATCCAATTAATTAATTTATTTATTACCGTTTATATTTATATATAACTCGGACTGCCTTGCTTCAACCCTAGATTTACCAGTAGACCAGTTTACCTAACGCGCCAGGAAGACACAACACGTTAACAGGACCAGAGCCTCTCATTTCATAGTTGATATTCAGTTCGCCAGCATGAATTGAAGCTTGCAATCTGCAAAAAACAAGTTATTTTTAGATTCAATTTACAGACTTGAAACTTTATAAGCATGCTTATTCTTAACTTATAGTAAACACATGTCACGTTAGTTTTCCAAAACCCCTTGTGCGAGGTAAAGACTTTTTTGGCGGCAATTCAATATCGTTAACTGCATTACCATGGGGCCTCAGTTAGGACTTAGGAGTGGCCTTCTTCCAGTTTTTTTAAATCTGTGCTGTAGTGCTTGTACCCGTTTTGTGCACAAGAGAGGTGAGGTGTTATATATTATTAAACTTGAATAACAGCAAAACAAAACAAAAATAATTAGCAATACTGCTCAGTGCTCACAAAAGAAAAAACAAAAACACTGGTTATTGGCATCGATTATTGGCAAAAAAATTACATCTAATCCGTTTAAGACACTTTAGGAATTGCCCTTAGACTACACATGACATTTTACGCAACTTACTGCTGAGAGTAAAATAAGCCGACTCTTTTTATGGAATGTTTCCCAATTGCTCGTAACATATCGTCGAATGCAGCCAATTATATATGTATGTAATTTTGTTGTTTCGCTGAAAGTACAGAAACTATATACATATACATGTATATATAACGGGAGGACCAAAGTTTTTTGGCTCGCTGCGTCAGCCCCTCTTTAGCTGTGATGGCCCCCCATTGGCAACGGCGGCCTTATTTCCTAAAAAATTATAGACAGATGGATATATATACATATATACGTTCGCCATACGCCAAATTTGCGCCAGATATAAAAAATTTTTGCCGCCCTATGCATTTGTAACAAAAAAATTATGTATGCTGCAGGGTTGGCAAGTCTCGGGTTTGCAACCGAGACCGAGACCGAAACCACCCAAACGAGACCTACGAGACCGAGACCAGCAAAATTTGAGATACTTTGAAATGTGAAAAATTATATAGTGATTGACCATTAGGTTATGTTGTATGAGTGTATGACTTCCGAAGTTGCGAGAAACTTAACAGTGTAAACGACCGGATGCATGAGATTAGGTATTATTGACAGCGGGAGAATAGGATTATTTTCCCTCTATTCTTCAACTTTTGGTATTTTTTTCGCACACTTCTTCGCATACCACAGGGCGTTTTATAGTGCATTTCATGCATATGTTGAAAATTTGGCAGTCTGACTCAGGTGCGAGCGTAGAATCGTCCGTGTTGGTGCAGTGGTGCTACTTTCAAAGTTTTGATAGGAGCATCATCGCAGACCAAAAAAGTTTATCCCGCTGACACAGTTATGTGGGGGGAAACTTTGATGCCCCAACCTTTCCATAGCCCAAAAAGCATTTGATTGTGCCTAGATTTTTCAGTACTTAATGTTTTTACATGCTTTTAGAGGTTGGGGCTCAAGAAATTCAATTAAGCTGCCTCTGCCACCCAATTCGCGTTTCGTGAAGTTGCGGAAGCCAGCAAATTTTTAATTTCAAATCAGCTAAGAAATTAGCACTATTTGGTAAATGATGGTATGTTTATTTTTTACTGCTGAACATATGCTTGAGAGGTTCCACATACAAATGCAACGTCGCTAAGTCAGACAACCCATTCTAGCTCAAATTTTAACTAATAGCTGGATGTACAAAGTTTACACTTGAGGTTACTTTGCCGATGAACTGACATTCTTCTGCAGCAGACAGTTTTGACCATTTCATAACTTGGCATCCTATTTGGAAACTTATATTGTGAAAAAAATCTTGGTGATTTCAGAAAATGTTAAAAACTTCAAGTCTCATCTGAAATACCGAGACCACCCTATGGCAGGTCTCGGTTTTCCTACCGAGACCGAGACCGAGACCAAGACCGAGACCAGCCTAGTCTCGGTTTTTTTACGAGACCGAGACTGCCAACCCTGGTATGCTGTAGTTTTTTTCATTTTATAACTTCCAAATCTGTCCCGTAGACGGAATTTGAGTGAGGCGTATCCAGGGCGCCCAACAGTGGCATATCCAGGGTGCAAAAATATATTTTCTTGTATGCACGGCGGGAACTAGTGCATGCAACGCTGCGGTTAATTATACAGCCAATTATGAGCTGTGCCTTCTGTTTTATTCAGAGAATTTTTACTGAAATAAAACGGAAGTCAAATATATACTCAAAGGCATATATATACTCTGATGAAATATATATTAATAAAACAACTGAAACACAGGTTTATTGGTTGGCTATATATATAAATAGTGAACGTAGCTGTAAATACGCGTTATCGGGCTCAAAAGCTACAATGACGAATTTATAAAATTCAACGCTTAAGACTCTTCTTCCCGTTCAGGAGGTTTTAATGCGAGATTTTACACTACAAATTAATGGGTTTGCTTCAGTGAACTGCAAAACCGCTAAAAGCTTTGAATGTGTTAACTTTTCATAGGGTCCGACTACGTCAGAACCATCTTGGTAATTCTGTAATGTGATAATTCTGCCCGATAATAGTGGCTTATGAATCAAGATAACATAGGAGCTCAAACTGTACAGCATCTTGCTACTGTGTATATAATCATAAGAATTTTTCCTGAAAATTTCAATTTTTCAGTACCTCAGCCTGAGCCTAAGCCTGAACCTAGCTAAGCCTAAGCCTAAACCCCATACTAAGCCTAAGCCCGGGTTAAATGCAGTTGGGGGAGGCAAAACAGTGGACCTATTTTTTTGAGTAGAGCACCTTGGGGGAAGCATTTTTGCTTCAAGAACCCCTATTTCATTTTTTGAATTTTCTGAGATACGATCCCCCGAAAACTGAACCCTCATTGAGGGACGTTTTCGCAATTTTTTTCCGAAACTCTTGTTTTATCCGTTCTAATCGTGTCAAAATGGTGTCAGATTATACTGGTTACAATTTTTTAGAATCAAAACAAAGGCTCGTTGATCGGGTTCCTGCCGAACAGTGGCAGAGGGGGGAGGGCCCGGGAGCCATAGCCCCCCTCATCGACTTTGCCCCCCCCTCGGATGAAAAATTTGGGTCGCGTAGCTAGCGAACAACCGGAGGTAAAATTTTGCCGGAGCCGGAGCCGGATATAAAATGCCGGAGCCGGAGGCAGTGTTTTTCAAAAAAAATTGAATTAGTAAAAAATGTTGACAATTGTGAAAAAATGTTTTCTAAACAGCATTTTTTAATTTTTCAACAGTCACGCCCCATTTCTATACATATGTCTTTACACACTCATACCACCAGTAGTTTGCCACTGACTGGTCCCGGTTTTGGGTGATCTCACAAAAAATTTTCATCAACAGTGATAAAAAGTCAAAAAGTAGGTCAAATTGATCAGTACGGCATTTTGACTGCGGTGCCAAGGGCGTAGTCAGGAGTCAGAGGGAGGGCGTTGTTCGGGGTATTTGTCTGAACTTCCCTCTTTTAGTCGAACCTTGCAAAATTGTCAAGAAGCGTATATACCCCCAAAAAAGCGACAAATTTGAAAAAGATGGCAGTTTGTAGAAGATGTCGTAAATGTCTTTAGCATCCGGAGATTACCGCCCCACCCCCCCCCCCGACCCAAGCGTATGTAGACCGGGCTCAGTGGCGTCGTCTGATCAGACAGGGGCAGGCCACAGCTGGAGGATCTTGATCTGAGAAGCTAGCAGGCCTCAAGTTCAAGTTCAAGTCGCGTAGCCACGAAAAAAACTTTGGGGGGAATGACTTTTCGATTTTTTGTAATGGGTAAAAATGATGTTGAAATTTTGCTATTTCAGCACAAAAATTTGCGAAATAACAACACATGCAAACATTGTCCTAAATTTGACTGGCCGAAAACATCAGAGCTAAAAGTCAAGTTCAAATGACTAAGTCACATAGTTATATATATATATATATATATATATAATATATATATACCTATATATATATATATATATATATATATATATTTTATATATATATATATATATATATATATATATATATATTATATATATATATATATATATATATAATATATATATACCTATATATATATATATATATATATATATATATTTTATATATATATACACTTTTTTTGCCGGAGCCGGAGGCTCAAATCCGGCCGGAGCCGGAGCCTCCGGTCGATCGCTATGAGCGTAGCACCCCCCCTCCCCCACGGTAGACAAACTTCGAAACATTTTCGGGCAAAACGGCACGTTGGCCCCTCCCTCAACTTGATCCTGGCTACGCTACTGCTGCCGAAAAATTAGCCAAATTCGCCAGAAACGCCCAATTTTTGACCAAATTCGAACTTGGCCTTAATTTCAGTGGCGGATCCAGGGGGGGGGGTGGTGCCCCCCCCCCCGTTGGGTCTGCTCCCCAGCCCCCTTTGACAAATAGGGCCCCTACCCAAAATTTACTCTGATTCAAGAGCAAGTTGGTTAGCAAAGAAAAGACTTTTGAAATAGTGAATGCCAATGGTGATTGGTGACGAGTCGTTCTTTCATTCTCAAAAAAGTTTTTAACAATCTAAGCTGGAAGACACAGAAGTGAAATCTTAGTTGTATATATTATTATCCTGTTTTGTTTAATTATTGCTCATTTCGTATCAACTCTAGAAGCAAACGTAAAAAGTTACCTGCGCACACAATGGACTAGGAAGTGAATAAGTAAATTTTTAGAAACAGTTTCATCAATTAAACACATTATTGCTACAGTTTCTGGCTTTATTGCAGACATTGTATACATCTATGTATGTATATACATCTTAAGAAAATTGTTTTTGCTCTCCATCCAGCAAGGCTATGCACGTTTGAGTGTGCGTATGTGTTTTCGAAAACACTAATATTTAACTCGGCATTAGGCATAGGTTCAGTTCCAGAGTTCAATTTTGATTTTGTATGTTTATGTGGATAGGCTTCTTGCAATCCTGTTGCTGTTACTAAAGCTATGCAAAAAATTTTTTGGGCGTAGAGGTTTCAATACAAAAAATGCTTACCTCAAGGTGCTCTACTCCAAAAAAGGTCCAATATTTCCTCCCAACTGCACTTTTGTGCCCTCATGGGTTCAGGGTTGGTCCGGCTAATGCTTGTTAATAATGTAGGTTTGCTTTATTTTATTATCACACTGAGAATCCACGGCGAATTTTTTTGCAAAATGGACAGCATTCGGCGGCGGGGTAGCACCTTTCCGTTGCCGCCTTATCACTGCAGTTTTTAAGTGCGAAGCGTTGGACGCCAAATGCTAAAAACTACACCATCAGCGCTCGGCAAACACAGCCTTACACGTAACCAGTGGCGTATTTAGGGGGGGGGGCTGGGTGGGCTGCAGCCCCCCCCCCTTAGCGATTTGAGCCCCCCCCCTTAGAGGGTCGCAGCCCCCCCCCCTTAGAGGGTCGCAGCCCCCCCCCCCCCTTTCCGAAACTTCAAAAGCTGACAAAAGTGTTTCTGATACCTCCACAATTGACAAATTCTACCTTCAAAATTTAAAATTTTTTTTTTTTTTTTAAAAAGTTTTTTCCATTCTGTTGATGTTTTTTCGGCTTAGATACCTTTTTTCTTTGTGCATGCCTATATATATGCCAGGTCTATTATCATATTCAGTGCTAATTGATTAATGTCTCACATGTTTGTATAGTTAGATAGGGTAAAAAATACTACAAAGTATACTATTTTTTGCTTTGCTGCATACATGTTTGTATTTTTTTGTTTGTATTTTTTTGCATACATGATATTTTTTACGATTTTTTTTAACTTTTTGTTAATTTTAATTTTAATCTTTGTCTTAAAACGTTAAAAATGCATTTAATTGCTATTTTAACGCTAAAAACGACACATATTAGCAATTTTCGGCCAATTTATAGTTTCTGTATAATAAAATTAGCCACAGTCGACCATTTGGAACTTTGAATAATGATCTGCTAACGGCAAGTGTATCCGCGTCTCGTGTGTCAATTTTCAACCCTAAAATTGCAACACACATCAGAAACGGTCGTTCTTGACGACGGATCAGAAAAAGCCACCTGGCAAAAGCATATTGCAACAATAAATCATCGCAAAACCCCAATTTTTGAACGCAGCCACAAAATAGCCTACGCTGGCCCATAGCACAAAAAGATTCACTCCAACTCTTATGTACGCAGCTGTACACAACGGGCTTTTACGCCAAATGGACGTGACTTTTGTTCCCCGCTCGACTATATATAACGTAGGTCATAGGCCCTTGGGCCAATTTTTTGATCCATGGGCTTAAATATTAATGTTTAACATTTTCAAATTATATATTTTTGTTTATTTTATGTCAAAAGTGCAGTTGTCAGTGCAATGTAGATCGTTAAAACCTCAAAAAAGCTAAAACTTCTGGGGACTGCCGCCCCCAGACCCCCGCATTGCTAAATGCTTGCTGTAGATCCACTACATTTTTTATTTCATGTAAAAGACAGACAGACAAAATGTTTACTTGCCAGTGAAAAACAAATATGTCACACCATGACATTGTAAAAGTTTAATAAGCACAAGATATATATATATATGTGCATCATAAAAAAAAGAAAACAAAAAAAACAACAAACAAATCAGACATATGATGGTTCAATTGGCGAATAACGACATATTCAGATTCAAATCAGAGAGAAAAAAGGCAAGAGGTTAGGCTGAGGCCTATTCAGGTCATTTAAAGCCTATATAACCAGTGTGAAAAATTCAAAAATATACGTATTTCGGTTAAACGAATGAAACTTGTAGTATATACATATGCATACATTAGAGTACGTAACGGATCTAAATGTCTTCGAAGAGAGATGACAATTTTGTTTTATAGTTAACATGAGCGGGTTTTAAGATAGCATAAGCTACTCATAATTCTGAAAGAAAAAAAACTAACTGATGTAGATGTAAGGCTGAAAAAGGGGAACAAAAAAAATACCAACAGACAAAACCATCATTAAGACATTGTCAGAAATGGGGAAAAATCAAACATGCTCAACCTTGACTTGAAAATGCCCACAGACTCACTGTCGATAATTTTTTGATCAAGAGAGTTCCACACTTTAACAATTCTCACATTAAAAAGTGTAGTTTTCATTGCAATGTCGATGGTTAAAACCTCAAAAAAGCTAAAACTTCTGGGGGCTGGCGCCCCCAGACCCCCGCATTGCTAAATGCTAGCTGTAGATCCACTACATTTCTCTATTTCATGTAAAAAGTGCAATTTTCAATGCAATTTCGGGTTAAATGCAGTTGGGGGGGGGAAAAATAGTGGACCTATTTTTTTGAGTAGAGCACCTTGGGGGAAGCATTTTTGCTTCAAGAACCCCTATTTCATTTTTTGGATTTTCTGAGATATGACCCCCCGAAATCTGAACCCTCAGTGAGGGACGTTTTACAATTTTTTTGCCGAAGCCCTTGATTTTTGCGTTCTAATCGTGTCTAAATGGTGTCAGATTATTGTTTACAATTTTTTAGAATCAAAACAGAGGCTCTTTGACCGGGTTCCAGCCGAAAAATTGGCCGAATTCGCCAGAAACGTCCAATTTTTGACCAAATTCAAACTGGACCTTAATTTAGGCTTGGGCTTAGGCTTAGGGCTTAGGCTTAGTATGGGGCTTAGGCTTAGGCTTAGTATCAGGCTTAGGCTTAGGCTTAGGTTCAGGCTTAGGCTTAGGCTTAGGTTCAGGCTTAGGCTTAGGCTCAGGCTTAGGCAATAAAAAATCGAAATTTTCAGAAAAAATCCTGCCAGCTTAGCCTAGAGAATCCTGCCAACTAAGCCTAGACGATGCCTTAAGGGGGTAGTGTCGCGAAAGCAGTTTTGCTCATAGGCTGTGAAAATAGAACTTTTTGTTTTGAAGTAGTACATGCAATGAGAAGCTAGTCCAACGCTGTATGGTATCAAATAATTAGGGTTAAATGCAGTTGGGGGGGGAAAAATAGTGGACCTATTTTTTTGAGTAGAGCACCTTGGAGGAAGCATTTTTGCTTCAAGAACCCCTATTTCATTTTTTGGATTTTCTGAGATATGACCCCCCGAAATCTGAACCCTTAGTGAGGGACGTTTTAAAATTTTTCTTCAAAGAACTTGTTTTTTTCTGTTCTAATCGTGTCTAAATGGTGTCAGATTATTGTTTACAATATTTTAGAATCAAAACAAAGGCTCTTTGACCGGGTTCCTGCCGAAAAATTGGCCGAATTCGCCAGAAACGTCCAATTTTTGACCAAATTCAAACTTGGCATTAATTTAGGCTTGGGCTTAGGCTTAGGCTTAGGGCTTAGGCTTAGTATGGGGCTTAGGCTTAGGCTTAGTATCAGGCTTAGGCTTAGGCTTAGGTTCAGGCTTAGGCTTAGGCTCAGGCTTAGGCAATAAAAAATCGAAATTTTCAGAAAAAATCCTGCCAGCTTAGCCTAGAGAATCCTGCCAACTAAGCCTAGACGATGCCTTAAAACATCATAACGCACTCAAAACTATCCAAAAACAAAGATTATAGCCAATTTTGGCTTCGAACTTTAGCCTACGTTCACTTCCAAAAACACTGAAAATGCAATTTTTGAGGGGTCATAGCTCAGAAAATCCAAATTTGTGGATAGGGGTTCTATTACAAAAATTGCTTCCCTCAAGGTGCTCTACTCCAAAAAATAGGTCCACTATTTTTCCCCCCCCCCAACTGCACTTGATCCAATAATTACTGCCAGACATCACACTATCAATATTGACAAATATCTTGGACCAATCGTCATTAGTAAGCCAGACATCACACAATAGGGACATAAAAGTTTGAAAAATCTAGCCAGCTTGTGAAGTACACATCATGTGTGGACGCACAATTTTTTGCGACAAATAAGAAAAAAGAAAACTGAAGGTTCGTTTTTCTTCTGTTTTGAAAATAAGCGTCTAGATTTTCCACAATTTATCATTATTGCTGTTACTATTTTACATTTTAAGTACACCTTCACAGTTCAAACTGGTATTACTCCACAGCCGCTACAGTAATCTGCACTAAATTTTGTGTGCATAAACTACAACATATGTGCTATTAGTCTGTGTAAAAAAACTAAACAGAAAAATAATAAATGTGACTAAAAAATGGAATGTGAATAGGTTATTTTTTCGTCATTTTTCCGACTTTGAGACATTATTGTAAACTATATGCTGCATCAATTTTGCTGAAACTTGGCAAAATAATTTGCCTTTTGGTAGATTTTTAAAATATAGAAAGAACAATTTCTAATATTTTACTGAACCAGTTTTACAGTCGCGCAAAATCGACTGCTTTCGCGACACTACCCCCTTAAAACATCATACCGCACTCAAAACTATCCAAAAACAAAGATTATAGCCAATTTTGGCTTCGAACTTTGGCCTACGTTCACGTCCAAAAACACTGAAAATGCAATTTTCAAGAGGTCATAGCTCAGAAAATCCAAATTTGTGGATAGGGGTTCTATTACAAAAAATGCTTCCCCCAAGGTGCTCTACTCCAAAAAATATGTAGGTCCACTATTTCCCCCCCCCCCCCAACTGCACTTGATCCGCAATTTCTATGGTTAAAATCTCAAAAAAGCTTCAACTTCTGGGGGCTGCCGCCCCCAGACCCCCGCAAAGTTAAGTGCTTGCTGCAGATTCACTATTGTAGTTTATCGATGGTTACAATTTTTACTGTATAGAACAAACGAACAAGATCCACTGAGTACAAACAGCAGATATTCTTTTTTAATTACAGTCACTGCACACAGTTTCGAAACCCAGTTGAGACTAGTTAACATAAGTACATGCATATACGACATTCTTCCCTCTTTTTAAAATAATCACTCCCGGATATATCCCTGATCGGATCCAGGAATAAACACAGCAGGACGACGTCGTTGCCGTTGAGGGTAACGCCGTTCTATAGCAGGAGGATTAGGAACTTCGCGGACGATAACATTTTGTTCGTGGTTAACGTTTTGTCCGGTATAGTTGAAGTGTAAATCCTCAGCGAATCCTTTTTGATCTTTGTCTTTAAATGTTCCTTCACTCTTTGTTCGGGCTAAATTTCTAGCGTTAACGATTTGTCCAGAATCGAGGACGTAGGTCGCTTTTCCTTTTGATTTTACTATTTTCTTTGTGGGTCCAAATTTTGGGAAACCTTTGCTAAATTGAGGTAGTTTTTGTCTAACACTATCACCCACTTTGTAATTAGGTTGTTTGGCTTTGTTTCTTTCGTTGGCATTTTCGGCATATTTGCGCTGGTAATCAGCGACTTTATTACGCAAACGAGAATCAACTTCGGAGTGTGAATCAATCTTGAACGGACTGGTTAGTTTGGTGCGAATTTCTCTACCAAACATCAAACGTACAGGCGTTAAATTCGTTGCAGTTTGAGTAGTTGTGCGGTAAGTAGTCAAGATATGTCTCAAGGAATCCAACCATTCTTTCCCTTCGAGAAAACCGACTTGCAATCCTTCTTTCAGGACTCGATTAAAACGCTCCACAAGGCCATTGGCTGAAGGATTGTAGATAGCACATCGCACATGTTTGATGCCATACTCTCGTAAGAAACACTGAAATTCGGTGCTTGTGAATTGTGAACCATTGTCGCTCACCAGTTCGCGAGGATTTCCGAATCGAGCAAAAATTGGTTCTAGGAATTTAATTGTGGCTGTCGACGTTACAGTTTCCATTGCAGCTACTTCTGGCCACTTCGTATGGTAGTCTACCAGAACAACGAGAAAACGATATCGCCGTGGAGCAGTTGCAAACGGTCCCATAATGTCGATAGCTACTTTATCCCAAGGCTGTTTTGGCCATTCGACTGGTTGCACTGGTGGTGTCGAAACTTTGATAACCTTGTCGCTCGCTTGACAAGGGAAGCAACTTTGAATAGCAAATTCGACATCACGTGTTACTCCAGACCACCAGTAATATTCTCTGATGCGACTTTTTGTTCGGACGATACCAGGATGGCCTTCGTGTGCCAATTGAATGATTCTGGTACGAAGAGACGCAGGCACCACTAGAATATTGTCCCCACGAAGTAGACAGCCATCAATGTAACATAATTCAAATCGCAACCGGAAGTATGGCTGTAATTGGTCAGGTATCTTTCGAGGCCAACCATTTTGTAAGAATGCGATTACTTCTTGAAGCTCAGTATCAGTTTCCGTAGCCGCTCTAATTTCATCCGGTGTAATTGAACATTCAGTAGTGACGCTTGCCAAGCGTAGGTCATCATCAACGAAATTTTCGGTTGATGGAATCGGCAAACGCGATAGTAGATCAGCCGTTTCGTTTGTCCACCCAGGTTTGTAGACAACCTTGTAGGAGTAGGTCAATAATCGTGCGTTCCAACGACTGATTCGCATGGACTTTCTACTCTCTGTGCAATGTCCGAGCAAAACTGTAAGAGCCTTATGATCAGTCCGTAAGGTAAATGTGCGACCCCAGAGAAAAATATGCCACCGTTCACAAGCCCAAACGCACGCTAAAGCTTCTTTTTCACCGGTGGAATACTTTCTTTCGGCACTGGTCAAAGTTCTGGAGGCAAATGCAACTGGTCGCTCTTTACCGTTTTGTAACTGCGTCAGAACGGCTCCAATTCCATGAAAAGACGCATCTGTAGTGACTGACGTAGGAGCTGCTGGATCAAATGTAGCTAAAGTTGGAGCAGAAGTCAGCAGTTGCTTCAGTTTATCAAAAGAGTTTTGGGCAGGAGACGACCATTCAAAAACTGACTCTTGTCGGGTAAGCTGTCGCAAGGGTTCGCTAACCGAAGCGAAATTTGGAATAAATCGCAAGCAGAACGAACACATGCCCAGAAACCGCTTCAGCTCATCTACTGTCTTTGGAATCGGACAGTCAGATATAGCGGTTGTATGCTCTGAGCTCATACGGATGCCCTCGCTAGATAAAACGTGACCAACAAAAGGCACTTCTTCTCGAGAAAACAAGCACTTTTCAATTTCAATTCGAATGTTTCGTTTCTCCAGTTTTCCCAAAACAGCATGTAACCGCTCATCATGTTCCTGTTGGTTTCGACCGTAAATCAGAATATCATCTAAGTACGCCAAAACACCAGGCACGCCTGCTAGTATTACTTCGACGCACTTCTGAAAAGCACTAGCAGAAGATTTCAGACCCATTGGTAACTTTCGGTGTTGGAACAGACCAACATGAGTCAGAAACGCCGTTAAATGACGACTTTCTTGCGCCAATTTTAACTGAAAGTATGCTTTCTTCAAATCCAGCTTGGAAAACAGCTGTGCGCCGGATAATTCACTAAACATTTGCTCAATGTTACGTAGAGGGTACTTATCAGACACAACGTGTTCATTCAAGCTACGTAAATCACAGCAAATACGTAGCTTGCCATTTTTCTTGGGTACTACCACCATAGGATGAACCCAATCGCTTGCTTCAATTTGTTCAATTACACCATCGGCTTCCAGCGCTTTGAGTTCTTTAGCCACATCCGCTCTGGCTGCCAAAGGGATCTGTCGTAGGCGGTGGGCTACCGGTTTCGCACCTGGACGAAGCAGGATTTTATGCTCGAAACCTTCTATCGTTCCCATCGAGTCATCGAAGAGCTTTGGATATTGCGCCTTAATTGACTCTGCCGTAATCTTGCTAACCTGTAGCAATTTTCCGTCGATTAACAGTTGCAGCGAGCTAATTAAATCTTTGCCCAGTACTGTAGAACTTTTCGGAACAACGAAAAAAGTCGTACTAGCTGTTTTGTTCTTGTATTGAATTTCAGTGCTGACACATCCGGAAACTTGCAGTGGAGACGAGTCGTAATTCGTCAGACGAGTCGAAGCTGCAGTTAATGTTGCATTCGGTAGACATCGTCTAAAGTCACTTTCGGACAGGATCGATACATCTGCGCCGGAATCCACCATCATGGTGCATTTGTGGCCTGACAGCGTAAAAATAACATCACAAGTAATGTCCGGTAATTTACAGACACTACGCACAGACAGCACACAAATGTCAGACTGTTCCTCGTTCTCACTCGTAGTAACAGTACGTACTGGCTTAGACTGATTATTCTTATCTGATTTGCAAACACGAGCCCAATGTCCCACTTTTTGGCAAACACTACATTTGGACTGTCGAGCTGGGCAATTCTCAGCTCGAGCCAAATGGCTGTTTGAGCCGCAGCGATAACAGTATTTTGACTGCGGACCAAAACTGTGCAGACTAGTATTCGCCTTAGGTTTACCACTAGGCTTAAACTGTTGGTATTTATTTTTGATGGCTTTTACTGAACCATCCGGCTTGCTAGAAGTCATTTGCTTTGCCTCCGAAATCGCTTGTTCAATCTGACGAGAGATTTGAAGAGCTTTCGTCAGGGTCAAGTCAGATTCCATGAGAAGCCTTTCACGGATTCTCGAGGATCTTGTTTTCTCTACAATCTGGTCTCTGATCATTTCATCCTGTAGTTGGCCATAGTTGCAATCTGTGACCAGAGCACATAAAGCAGCATGCCAATTGTCAGTAGACTCGTCAATGGCCTGCGCTCGTTGTTTAAATCGATAACGAGCAGCAACGACATTAACTCGCGGACCGAAATGATCATCCAGCAAAGCTAGCGCATCATCGAAAGTTTGAACTTGCCCATCTGGAGGTATAGCACCAGGTAGCGAACGAAAAATCCTGTGTCCTTCCACCCCCAAGCAATGTAAAAGCAAGGCAATCTTTCTGCAGTCGGGAAATTGTTCCATATTTGTAGCCGCACCAATAGCTATCAAATAGTTCAAAAACGTTTCCCGCCAAAGCCGCCAAGACATTGTAGGAGTCCCCGGTGACGGTAGAAACTGTTGAGGCGGTCCAATTGAATCCATTACTTCAAAAAAATGGACCCTCGTCGCCAAATTTACTGTATAGAACAAACGAACAAGATCCACTGAGTACAAACAGCAGATATTCTTTTTTAATTACAGTCAATGCACACAGTTTCGGAACCCAGTTGAGACTAGTTAACATAAGTACATGCATATACGACACAAACAAACAAAAAAGGCGAGGGTGCCGCCCGCCAGACCCAGGGACAGTTGCTCCGCACCCCCCCCCCCCCGGTCTCAGCCCGTTTAAAACGCTGCGGCAAATTCAAGACGCAGGCATTCCGCACTAAAAACGCTGCGTCTGTTCAGACATTGCGTTTTGCTTGCGGCAAGCTGCGTTTTGCCGCAGCGGCAAAAACGCTGCGGCAAACTCGCAGTAAAATCGCAGCGTGTGAATCGGCCTTAAGCGTCAGCCTAAGCCCAAACTAAGCTTGTTATTAACACGAACGTCTAAGGCCGTGTTTACATTGAGCTTTTTTTCAGCTGCTCGAGCAGCTGAAAAAAAGCTGCAGCTTTTTTTCGCCATTTCCCGCTTTTTTTTAGCTGCTCGAGCAGCTGCAAAAAAGCCGGAAACGGCGAAAAAAAGCTGGAGCAGCTGAAAAAAGCTGGAACTGCAGCGTTGTCATGACAACGGAGCAGCTAGTCTATAGTGCCCCCCCTACTTACCCGTTTCTTTTCAGCTGCTCGCCCTTTCTTCCCGCCGCCCCGCTTTTTTCCAGCTGCTCGAGCAGCTGAAAAAAAGCTGCAGTTTTTTTCAGCTGCTCGAGCAGCTGAAAAAAAGCTCAATGTAAACACGGCCTAAGAAGAAGAGGTTTATTGACAAATATATTATACTGTTTATGGATTGGACATTTTGATTTTTGAATATTTTGAAAAATTCATGCACGAAAGGGTTAAGGACAAATTTTATTAAAGCCGTCTGTCCGATACTGCACCCGTATTCATAAAAGTGCAAGCTCGGCTTTTTATCTGAGCTTTGAGAAAGCCCGGCTTAAAATCCCGGCTGCAGGGGTCTAGGGGCGGCAGCCCCCAGAAGCTGGAGCTTTTTTGGAATTTTAAAATAAAATTTGCATTGAAAAAGCAATTCTAAGCAACACTTGTTGTAAAATCAGAGTGGTTGCAGGGGTCTGGGGGCGGCAGCCCCCAGAAGCTGGAGCTTTTTTGGAATTTTGAAACAAAATTTGCACTGAACAATCAATCATAAGCAACACTTATTGTAAAATCAGATGGTTGCAACTGCAGGGGTCTCACAGGAAAACCAAGAGTGTGAAAAATATCCAAAAAGAGTGAGAAATTTTTATATTTTCTCACTGGATTCTCACGTGTGAATATAGTGAGAAAAACGTGAAAAAATTTCATTTGTTTTCGACGTTTTTCAGATGCTCAGTGTGTTTCTCACCGGAATCTCACGTGCGAAACCAGTGAGAAAAATTTTTCACTCTTTTCACTCTTTATTCCTACTATTTTTTCATACCAAAAACTAGTGAGAAAACGGTTCGAACATATTCTCACTCAATTCTCACTGGTTTTCAACTCTTTTCCGACGTCTAAAACCAGTGAAAAAATAGTGAGAAAATTTTCTCACTCTTTTCTCACTGTTTTCTCACTCTCTCAATACTTTTGTCAACGTCGGAAAAGCAGTGATAAACCAGTGAGAAAATTTCTCACTCTTTTCCAGCGTCCGAAAACAGTGAGAAAAAAGTGAGAAAATTTTCTCACTCCTTTCACACTGTTTTCTCACTCTCTCAATACTTTTGTCTACGTCGGAAACCAGTGATAAACCAGTGAAAAAATTTCTCACTTTTTTCCAACGTCCGAAAACAGTGCGAAATGAGTGAGAAATTTTCTTCCTCGTTTTGCACTGTTGATACACCTATTTCCCACTGTTTTATTCACTGGTTTAGCATAGCCATCTTTTCTAGCAGTTTTTTTCTAACTTTTTTACATGTCTGAAACCATTGAGAAACAATTCAGAATTTTCGTGTGTTTCACAGCATTGTTTACAACTTACAAGTGGTTGCTGTCCTTTAGAAACTTTTTATTTTCAACAAGAGCTGCATTTTACGTTAATGTATTGCAGCGATCAGTATTCTAGCATCTTGGTAAGTTTGTTAATTGTCTTATATATAGCTCATTTTTTCAGATTATTTATAATTTTCTAGACTTATGATTAAGTTAGTGCACTAGAAAAGGGGAACTCAGCTCCGCGGGTATATATACACACCACACAGTATTAACATTAGTTTAGAAGGTCGTGCGCACATATGTAATATTTAGCGTATATAATATCGCCAATATATGAGTACAGTATGTATTCTCAAATACTACAGCATCGATACATATACATTGATAGCAATACGCCCATTTACACACTACAAAATGCAATCGGCAAACCACAAGAAATGAGATCCATAAGCACTGGCGGTCCCAGACTTCGATTTCGGGAAGGGCGGAGGTCTGAAGAAATTTTTTGACTTTTTATAATAGCGTTTTTCAGCTTTACGCTAATTTGTTATAACCGCAGCCATATCAAGGGCAATGAATTGAGTCTGTTTGTAGTAAAAACCAGTGGTGTACCCAGAAAAAATAGATAATTTTTCAATTTTTAGGCCGAATTTGGTCAACTGGAGACGTATCAGAAATTTTTTCCGACAGGAAAATAAAACACATGATGTGAACGTCACATCAAACAGTGTTTTACACAACTAAATGTAGCATAATATACTCGTGTAGACATGCAAATGCACCATAATGTACTCATGTATACATGTAGAGGCTTTGATGAAAGATAATAAGACGGAACAGTATGCCATAGAGTTGCAGGGGTCTGGGGGCGGCAGCCCCCAGAAAAAAATTGGGGGAAATTTTTATTTTTATGCCAAATTTGGTCAGTTGGGGACGCATCAGAAAAATTTTCCGGCCGGACCATAAAAACCAAAGGGGGGACCCTTGTGGAAAATTTCAGTGGGGAAAAATTTCGGGGGGGGGGGCCGCCCGCCCCCCACGCCCCCCCCCCCCTGGGACCGCCCCTGTCCATAAGGTATATATTCATAATTTAGTGAGAATACAGCAAAAACCTAAAAGGAGGGCGACAGGAGGGTGAAGAAAGTGAGAAAATAGTGTAAAAATAGTGCTAAAATAGTGTGAAAAGAGTGAGAAATGAGTGAGAATTTGTTCAGCGCAGTATAGCTGAAGTGAGAAAACAGTGATAAAAGAGTGAGAAAACAGTGTGAAAAAAGTGAGAAAACAGTGTGAAAAGAGTGAGAAAACAGTGATAAAAGAGTGAGAAAACAGTGTGAAAAGAGTGAGAAAACAGTGTGAAAAGAGTGAGAAATGAGTGAGAATTTGTTCAGAGCAGTATAGCTGGAGTGAGAAAACAGTGATAAAAGAGTACGAAAACAGTGTGAAAAGAGTGAGAAAACAGTGTGAAAAGAGTGAGAAATGAGTGAGAATTTGTTTAGCGCAGTATAGCTGGAGTGAGAAAACAGTGATAAAAGAGTGAGAAAACAGTGTGAAAAGAGTGAGAAAAGAATGGGAATTTGCTCAGCGCTGTCCAGCGGGAGTGAGAAAACAGTGTGAAAACAGTGATAAAAGAGTACAAATAGAGTGAGAATCGAGTCCGAAAAGAGTGAGAATTTGCTTCTGGCTAAATTTCTCACTGGTTTCGGATGCGTACGAAAAGAGTGAGAAAAAGTCAGAATTTAGTGATAAAAAGTGTGAAACGAGTAAGAAACGAGTGCGAAACGAGTGCAACTTTGCTCTCCGAATCGAGTGAGAAATTTTTCTCACTCTTTTTGAACCCTTTTTGGATGTGCCTTTTTCTTCCTGTGTCTGGAGGCGGTAGCCCCCAGAAAACAATTGCAGATTTTTTACAATTTTTAGGCCGAATTTGCTCAACTGCTGATGTATCAAATTTTTTTTTCCACAGGACTACTAGACAAAGATGGGAACGTCACATCAGACAGTGTCTTACACACGTGAAAACAACATAATGTATATACTTGCGTAGACATGCATAGGCTGCATCTGCATAGACTTTGATGAAAGATAATATCAAAGACTGGTACGCCACAGAGTTGCAGGGGTCTGGGGGCGGCAGCCCCCAGGAAAAGTTTTCAAGATATTTTCTATTTTTAGGCCAAATTTGGTCAATTGGAGACGTATCGGAAATTTTTCTGGCCGAGCCACAAAAACCAAAGGGGGACCCTTGTTGACTATTTCTTCAGTTTCCACCAAAAGGGGGGGTTCAGACCCCTTGAACCCCCCCCTGGCTACGCCCATGACTGCAGACTAAACGTGAGTGGAATTTCGGCTTGCGATTTCTCTTCACAAGTAAGTAGCTGTTGCACAATCAATAGCTCATTTTGCTCGCCTCAACGTGATCGAGCGGTCGCAAAGTCATTTTTGATGAATATGATTGATATATCGAAAAACACTAAAATCGCGATTTTTGAAAAACATAAATTTGGCTAAATTTTTTAAATACTATCCATTTGCCAAAAACCAAATTTTGCGACCGCTCGAAGATTCCAAGGTGCATTTATGTGCCAAATTTGAACTTTATTCGTTGAGCCAATTTTTTAAAATCGCAAGCCAAAAATTTGCGTTTGTATTCACACGCACTATATTTCTGTTTCATGCAGAAAGTATTGCGTTAGTTCACAAAAAATTAGCAGTTGTGTTTTACTGAAACGTAATTAAAAATTTTTGGTGTTTTATTGAGTGTGGTATAATTTTTTTGTGAACCAACGCAATACTTTCTGCATGAGACAGAAATATAGTGCGTGTGAATACAAACGCAAATGTTCGGCTTGCGATTTTAAAAAATTGGCTCAACGAAAAAAGTTAACATTTGGCACATAAATGCACCTTGTCATCTTCGAGCGGTCGCAAAATTTGATTTTTGGCAAATCGATAGTATCTAAAAAATTTAGCCAAATTTATGTTTTACAAAAATCGCGATTTTAGTGTTTTTCGATATATCGATCATATTCATCAAAAATGACTTTTTGCGACCGCTCGATCACGTTGAGGCGAGCAAAATGAGCTATTGATTGTGCAACAGCTACTTACTTGCGAAGAGAAATCGCAAGCCGAAATTCCACTCACGTTTGGTTTACAGTCAATGCTAATTTGTATCAATCAACTTCATTTTTTGTATTTAGGCATACTTTTACACCAGCTTGCCATTGTGCATCTAAAATTGGCCCCAGACCGTCGTTTTTCGAAAAGTCACATTTTAGGAGCGCCATCTTGAGCGCCACCTTAAGGTGGCGCTCTGAGTAACCGACTTTGGGCGATACATTTAAGGGAGTGTCGCGACTTTGGGCGATAACATTTTTTCAGTCAAGTTTTCGTTGGTCTTTCTATATTTAAAAAAACAAAAAAAAAATAAGCTCAAACTCGGAAAAAATGCGAAAAAAAACCTATTCACATTCCATTTTTTAGTCACATTATCAATTTTTCGTTTAGTTCTTTTACAAGACACTAGCACATATTATATCACACAAAAACAGGTCTGAGCGGCGTAGAAACAACAAGACAAACAAAAAAAAAACAGCAAAAAAAAAAGAAAATCAGACCTATCAACAAATCAGAAGAAAAACGAATCTCAACTTTCTTCTTTTTTTCTCCAAAAAAAACGTGCGCACACACAATATCCCACACACCCAACCACATTCCCCCCCCCAAAAAACACCAACCCACAAAGTTCCCCACAAAAAAAACCCCCACACCCACCCCCACCACCACAACAAAACAAAACCCCACGCCCAAAACCCCCACCCCCCCCCCCAAGAAGAAAAGTTGATTAAAATCAAACTAGCTTTCATTTGATGTATATAACGTCAAATTTTGATTAACTTCAAATTTCAACCAATTTTTCAATGGAAAAAATCTTTAAATCGATATACAAAAAATTCTATATGGCTTTTTTACTTTTTAAAACAGTTTTGTATAGCGAATTGCTAGGTGCAACTGTTTAAAAAGTTGTATGTGTAGACCAACATTTCAAAAAAATTTCTAAAATACGTTGACCAATATTGACAAAAAACACTATTTTTCAAACTAATTTTTTGTTAGCTACTTTTTGGCTTCTGAAACTTTTCTCAACGGATTTTAGTACAGAAAAATTAGCATGTGTAGGCAACCTTCAGGTTTTTGAAATTGAGCTATAGTGCTAATTTTTTTAAGATTACTCTCAGCTGCAAAAGCCGATTCAAATGAAACTTTGCAAACGGTTAGAACAGACATATATGGAGGCACCGCACTTCTTGAATTGTAATTATTATGATTTGCTTCAATACTATAGTCCTTTAAAGACGTCACTTTTGATACAAATTAAAATAACTAAAAATTTACCGCCTCTAACCGAAATAAGGAGATAATGGTGCCTCGGCAAGATAATTGTCTTTATTTTAAGCTATTGATTGTTAAATTTGATTGAGGCATTGCTGAGTTTCGTCATTTCAAAAATTATACAAATTTTGCAAAATTTTAATTTTCATGAAGAAGAAGAAGAAAAAAAAAAAAAAGAAAAAAAAAAAAAAAAAAAAAAACGAAAAAAAAAAAAAAAAAAAAAAAGAAACCCCCCCAAAAAAACCAACAAAAAAAAAAAAACAAAAAAAAAAAAAAAAAAAAAAAAAAAAAAACACAAAAAAAAAAACATGTCGTCATAAAATTCGCTAAAGTGCCCTCAGAGCTCTCAAGCTTTGCAAAAATACTTGCCTGGTGTGTGTCTTGGTTGCGCTTTAGGAACAACTTTGTATCAGCAAGAAAAGAACAAGCAGGCCCCAAAAGGGGGCAAGGTTCCTTCGCCGAGTTAAAAAATTCTGCTTATTTTACCCAAAAGATCACAGCTTCTCCTTTACTTTTGTTTTTTCCATCTTCCATGTATAGAAACAGAAAGCAGTAATACCTGTGTAACTTTACTTGATTTAGTTTTAGTGCTTGATAGGTGTTGAATTCAACAAATTTGTCGAAAACACATGCCATGTTGCCAAAAATATCTTATTGCATATTTTGACAAATAAAGGTTTTGTCAAAACGGTGTTTGCAAACAAAAGTTGCGTAATTTTTTTGCAAAAAAAAACAACACCTGGGGCCTGGGGGTCGAACCCTTGATGTAACCTGTACCAGATTTCGTTACTAGCGCTTTCGACCACTCGACCACGACGCTTCGATGCGTAGCGATGTTTGGTTATCAATATGTAGAAAGAAAGGACGAAAACAAACGTCAGTCTAGACAATCACGTGATTAGCATGTGTATCTAGTCTGAAAATTTACCATACGATAAAATTTTAAATCACATTTCTAGCAAAATGACAGCTTCATATATGTGCAAAAATGTTGTTGACTATTATTTCATTAAAAATTGTATAAAAAACGACTTGTCTTTAAAAAAAGAGCTGTCGGATCCCATACTGACTTTACACGTTAATCATATGCGCTGAGCAACATGTGACTGCTACTTTTACATTACGCAGAGTTGATTTCAAAACAATAGTTCCTTCTCTAGAAGGAACGAAAATTATGTCAATTTGGTTTATTGGAAGTTACTCAGAGCGCCCCCTTAAGGCGTTTACTTTGGTGTTCATCCTTCTGACTCTGATTGACAGAAAAATTCTCCTTCTGATTGACAGAAAAATTGAAGTTTGCAGCGTTCAAAAATGTAACTTTGATTTAATTGAAAGTTTGTTTATTGTTTTGAAAATATCTAAACAATCTCTACTTTTTGGTCTAGTTTACAGGTCACCTAGTAGCTCTCCGGCAGCAAACGAAGATTTTCTGTTACAGTTTAAACATCAATGCTTGGTTCAAAGTGAAATAATTGTTCTCGGTGATTTCAATTTACCCAATGTAGATTGGGACAACGGTATTGGTAACAGACCAATTAATGAAAACTATGTCAATTTATTTAATGAACTGGGACTAAACCAAGTTAATTGTTTTGCTACCAGAGAAAACAGTATTTTAGACATTATCCTATGTTCTGATGATCAATTTATTAACGATTTGAGAAAAGGGCCACCACTTTCCTCAAGTGATCATGATTCTTTGTCTTTCAGTCTTAATCACAATATTAATCTTTCTGAACGCCATGTGACTCCAAAATTAAACTTTAAAAAAGCAGATTTTCAGAAAATTAACGATTTCCTAATTACTGTAGACTGGGATGGATTATTTTGTCAAAAATCTGTTACGGAAATGTGGGAAATATTTATACATTTTTGTGAATTTTGCATATTTTAGTTTGTTATGCGGGATTATAAAGTGTTGGCAGCATATGGTCATTAAAGACACGCAAAGCCTGGACGAAAAAAAAGCTAGCACACAAAAAATATTGCCAGACAAAACGTCCTGCTGACAGGGCACGTTTCAAGGATGCAGCCAAAGAAGCTCGCCGCTGTCAGCAGGATGATATAGTGCATTCTGAACAAAGGGTACTTGAAAGTGGTAACATTCGTTTGTTCTATAAATTTGTCAATTCAAAAATGTTATCCCAAGACAAAATACCTACTTTGCGAAGTGCTGACTGTACTTACACAGCATCTTCTTCACACAGCAAAGCTGAACTGCTTAATAAGCAGTTTACATCTGTTTTTACAAACGACGACGGAGTGTTGCCCGATTTTCCAACCCGCACGAATTATTTTTTATCAAATATTGACTTGAATCAACATAGCGTTTTTCAGAAATTAAAAAACCTTTCAAATAAACACTCACATGGACCAGACGGGTTATCTTCCTTTTTCCTGAAAATACTGCCTTTTCAATTGCACATCCTCTTATTCTGGTCTTCAAAAAATCAATTGGCATGGGTGAAATACCCCCCGATTGGAAAAAAGCCAACATTGTTCCCATTTTCAAGCGTAAAGGTCTGAACAGTTGCCCTGAAAACTATCGCCCCGTGAGTCTTACATCTGTTTTGTGCAAGGTTCTGGAGTCAACTGTAAATGATGGTTTGCTAAATTTTTTATCAGAACATAAACTTATTAGTTCTCATCAACATGGGTTTTTAAAACGTAAGTCTACTTTAACAAACTTGATTGAGACATTAAATGATTGGTTCTCTGCCATCAACAATAAAAAAGTTATCCACTGTGCTTACCTAGATTTTTCGAAAGCATTCGATACTGTTTCTCATTCGAAATTACTACATAAACTGAAATCCTATGCTATCACAGGCAAAATATTTTGTTGGATTTGTTGTTTTTTTGTGCGGACGAACCCAAAAAGTCACAGTAAATTTTTCAGCATCTACTGAAGCCGACGTTATCAGCGGTGTCCCCCAGGGCACAGTCCTGGGTCCTACATTATTTCTCATATATGTCAACGATTTATCGGGTATTGTAGAAAAATCTACAATAAAATTATTTGCCGATGACGCCAAAATTTATAACACTTGTGACCCTAAAGATTTTTCTATAGAGTTAGCTGAAAGTTTGCAAATGGTGTACGGATGGTCTACTCAATGGCAACTAAGTTTAGCTGTTCGTAAATGTCAGATGTTGTGTTTCGGTGAAGCATCTGTACCCGCTGCAAACTATACTGTTGGCAATAATCAATTAGAATGGGTCTCTAGTGTATCTGACTTGGGGGCAAAAATTTCGACAAATTGCAAACCTTCACAGTACTGCTCGGCCATCTCTAAAAAAGGACTTATTTTAGGGGCACATATTTTTCGCTCCTTCAAATTGCGCGACAGAAATTTTCTTGTACGAATGTTTACCACTTATATTAGACCTGTTGTTGAGTATTGTACTTCTGTTTGGTCTCCTACTCTTTTAAAAGATATAGATGCGGTTGAACGCGTTTTGAGAGTTTATACAAAGAAAATACCCGGCATGCGTGATTTTCCATATACTGATCGTTTATCTATCCTAAATTTGACTAGTCTGGAAGAGAGGCGTTTAGTGTATGACCTAGTGTTGATATACAAAATTATAAAGGGATTAGTTAACCTACAGGTTTCGGACTTTTTTATTTTGGCAAACCATAGTGGAGCTAGAGGACATAATTTAAGAATATTGCCTAAACTGTGTCGTTCAAATTTGGTCCAATCCTTTTTTTCCATTAGAGTTATTTCTATATGGAACATGTTACCAAACCACGTTGTTGAGGCTAATAGCTTGAAAAACTTTAAGCGACGGCTGGATTGCATTGATCTAAAACCCTTCTTAAGGGGGCGCTCTGGGAATCGGGAGTTGCCTCAAAAGTCAACAAAAAGTTGATAAAACTAAAATATTACTAAATAAGTAATTAGTATGGTATGAAATAACCCTTGTGTAAGAATTTTAAATCACGTTATAAAGTCACGTGACTGCCAGAGCACTGCGCGTGACTGAATTTTCGGCAAGCGATAACTAATGGCATGTTTGTCTTAAAATTATGGTTCATATATCAAAATTTAGCCCTTGCGCTCCTCTAGTTGAACATTATTTTTGTTTTTGACTATTTAGCGCAAATTTGTTAAAATTACTATTTTTGTATTTTCGAGGTTGGTCTCCCACCACTAAAAGCAGTGGTATCATGGTCTAGAACATTAGTTTGAAAAAATAAAAGAATGTTCAACTGCGTACAATAATAGGCTATCTTCATGCTAAATTTTAGCCAAATCGGTTGAAGCAGCAAAGAGATATCGGATGCCGAAAATTACCGTGAGCACTGCTCAGTATAATTTTTTTGAGCCAGCAACTTTGCGTAGCGTTGCCCGATTGCGCTGAAACTTTGCAGAATTTTGGGGACCCAAGACCTTAGTAAAAAACAGTTTATCTAGCTAAGCAGTGTTACACTGTTTTTTAGATAATGTTAAAAATGTACCAAATCGAGCACAGTTTTTGGTAAAAGCCGGTTGGCGGGCAAAAATGGACGTAAAAATTAATTTTGCCGTTCAAAACATTTTTCGACTGCTATTTTGTGTCTAATGATGTGAATTGATGACTTTTTAATAAATTTTTGCTCTAGGTTCACCCATTTGGCAGTTTTCCAGTAAAAACTGAAAAATTTGGCAATTTTCCAAATATCTTGATATTGGTATCAAATGAAAGCCCACATCATTCTGAGTAACTTTGCTTCTTGACACATGTTCGAATTTTTTAGCTGAAAAAAGTTATGGCCCACAATACCTTGATTCCCGGAGCGCCCCCTTAAGGGGGTAGTGTCGCGAAAGCAGTCGATTTTGCGCGACTATAAAACTTTTTCAGTGAAGGATAGGTCATTGTTCTTTATATATTCTAAAAATATGTTTCAAGGCAAATATTTTTGCCAAGTTTCAGAAAAATTGATGCAGCATACAGTTAGCAGTGAAGTCGCAAAGTCGGAAAAATGACGTTTTGAAAACCTATTCACATTCGATAATTTCGTTACAATTAAAAAACTTTTTGTTTAGATTCTTTACACAAAGTAAAAGCACATATGCTTTAGTTTATGCACACAAAATTTGATGCAAATTGCTTGAGTCGTTGTGGAGTAATGCCTGTTTGAACTGTGAAACTGTGCGTAAACTGTGAAGTACTCACAGCAATAATGATAAATTGTAAAAAATTTTGACACTTATTTTGAAATCAAAAGAAAAACGAAGCTTCATTTTTCATTTTTCTTATTTGTGGCAAAAAATGGTGCATCAAAGCATTACATGTACTTCACAAGCTGGTCAATCTGATATCTGGCTTGATTTTTTTAACTTTTATGTCTCTATTGTGTGATGTCTGGCTCACAAATGGTGATTGGTTAAAAATATTGGTAGATATTGGTAGTCTAGTGTCTGGCAGTATTTATTTGACACCATATGGCATTTCAGTAGTTTCTCAGTGAACGTACAATTTCAAATCAAAAAGTTGTCATTTTGCAGCCTATGAGCAAAACTGCTTTGGCGACACTACCACCTTAAGGGGGCGCGGGGTTAGGTGACTGCAGAGTCGTCCCCCCTCCTACTCCTGTTCTGTTACATTATATACATATATATTCTGATTATCAATAAATGTTTTACCATTTTCTGTTAACTAACGATGGCGTTTGTTTTTGGAGTAAACTTATTTCTGTTCTGTTCTGTTCTGTTCTGTTCTGTTCTGCCGATATGTCGCACTGTCCACTCAGAGGCAAAACTCGACATAAATCTTTAAGAAAGGGCACTATGCAGCGTTAAAATTTTCAGAGTTTGTAACATAGTCGCAAACTCCCCCCCCCCGGTCATCACCCAAGGTGGGGCCCCCCTTTGAAAATTCCTGGATCCGCGCCTGCTTAATTTAGGATTGGGATTAGGTTTAGGATTAATATAGGGCTTAGGCTTAGGCTCGGGCTTATGCAATAAAAAACCCGGCGCCTCCATTTCTTTCATTCTTTCCAAATTGGGGCATCCTCTTTCTATTCAACATATGTGTATAAGCATAGCTGAAATCATCATTTGAACATCCTTGTGTAGCTGGAACCGCTCTGTGAGTAGTCGGTGACCGTAGTATGTACACTTGGAGGCCGTAGCACCTTCCTGTGTGTACTTTTTTAAGCAACTGAAGTTGTTTTGGTTACAAAACACGACATGACGGCAAATTTATTTTGCGTATTTTTCCCGCGCAAATCGTCCAAAAATTGGGGGTAAAAAATATGGCTCCCGTATGCGCCAACCAATACCAATAGAGAAGAACCTTCACAGTTTGAAAGAATGGTAGTAGACTATGCCATATGCGCAGCTAGTGTCGGAAAACAGCTAGACCACGCGACAAGAGAAGGTTGTGAAAATTTTGTTGGCTCTTGTAAAATGAGCCATATTTTGCGTGCATGATTTCGTCATGTTCATATTATAAGCTAAAGACAGATCACGACTAGGTAACACGTTTAACTAATGTGGAACTAGTAGTGCGTCCTTTGTGTGTATTCAACAGGCATATATCTATTGGGTTTTTTCTTGGAGGGGGGTGTATTTTTTACCCCATGTTTTCGATCGAATTTTTTCACCCCCTCTGACTATATATACGTCTTTTTCATTTTTTGGCGGGATTTATACGCAACACAGACAGAGCATTTTTCAGTATGCGATTTAACCTGCCACACATGTAACCAGTCACCAAAATTATTGATACTCACCTCGAATATGAAAAAAATTTCCTATGAATGCCGAAATATGAAAAAATGTCCTATTCCCCTATTTTGCAGCTAGCTACATATCAGTATAGATATATATTTTTTTGTGTTACTTTTTCTTTTGTCAACTAATTCTTTTATTATATACCTTGTTGCTTTAATTTTTTTGCGATGTTGCTTGTTTTTGCTGTTGTTGTTTTGTTGCTGTTTTTTTTGCTTTTGCATGGCTGCGAAATAAAATTATTTCTTCTTCTATGGGCTGTTGCTCCCAGACGCTGCAGTTTCGGCATGGGGGGGATTCAAACATTTTGTCTACGTGAAAACACGTTTTTGAATTCATATTTAGCACTTTCCCAGCAAAGACCTGTGGGTCAAATGCAGTTGGGGCCTGGGGGACAGTGGCGTATTTAGGAGGGGGGGGGCTGGGTGGGCTACAGCCAGCGGTTTGAGCCCCCCCTTAGAGGGTCGCAGCCCCTGCCCCCCCCCCTTTTTGAGTCTTTGAACGACGGTGGCTTACCTTTCCACAGAAAAAATTATGAGTAAAAAAAAGTAGAAAATTAGTGTAAAAAAAGTAGCAAATCTTTTCTACTTTTTACCTTGGCAAGTTTCTCCTTTTTTTCTACTTATTTTCTACTATTTTTTACTTTTTTCCACTTATTTTCTAAATTTTGCGCAAGTTTGTGCTTTCAATTTCAGAAAAATTATTTCGGATGCGGAGGCGGATGTCAAAAAGGTTGCGGGTTTATCCGCGAATGCGGATATCCGCGACATCCCTAATATATATATACATT